>JARK01001425.1:689309-702284 GCA_000688135.1 Ancylostoma ceylanicum | reverse complement strand
CCCCCCCCCCCCCCCCTAGTATCGTTCCCTTGTCAGCGAGTCGTGTTTGCTTTCTCCTGCTCAGCAACAGGAGATTTATTTCCATCAGCTGTACAAACTTCTCTCTCCCAAACGATCTTAGCAGATGATAGAGTTTTAACCGCGCTAGACACGCGATTTTTTCCATTTTCTTGAAAAGCAAGATATAAAGAAAACCGGGTTATACCTAAAAACGAGCACATTGAGGCCCGAAATGTGGGCAAATCTGCGGGTCACTCTGAATAACAGTAGAATTATAAGAAATTCTCCTAGGATAAGTTACCTTGACATCAGAAACTTAATCTGATCAGCAAGATCGCTTTGACAGTCCTCATCAGCATATCGTAGCAGCGAAGACAGCAATGTCACACCCTCCATGTCCTTTCCGTTGATGTCCACGAAATCCGACTTCTCCTCCAGAAGCCATCGCACAATTCCATAGTGCCCTGCCATAGGATTTGTTCAATGTGAGAATTGTGGAACTACGTTTGCGTTTGAAAGGCACCCTTCAAGTATGCAATGGAAAGCGGTGTTAGCTTCCAGTGATTCTCTTGCTTCAGACAGCTTGGATCAACGCCAGCCAGGAGCTGCAGACACTCCAACCATCCATAAGCAGATGCGTAGTGAGCTGGGGTGTTGCCGGACGAGTCACCCTGGAAAAGCATGCATATGTAGCCTTTTTTAAAGATTTCTCATGATGGAGAAAAGAAGACCTTGAGGAAATCAGCTCCTTTAGCCAACAGCATAGCTGCACAATGTTCCTGTCCATTTATAACAGCATATGAGAGAGCGGTACGTTTCTTGTGGTCCCTGGCCATGATGACGGCCCCGTGCGTGATTAGGCACTCGGCGATTGGCAGATTGCCAAGAGAACAAGCAAGCTGGAAAAACGATCCATGAGAAGGAGCATACGACTGTTTAGTGGTACGAAAATAGGTCTACCTTATTTTCTGTACATAGATTAAATGAAGAAATCAATGAGCAAGCAAAGGAACGGACCAGTTTTTAAAGCATTGCCATAAATAGTCGAGGCAATATTACCCACTAAATTCTCTTACATAATCTCAATAAAGTAGCAGTAAGATGATAACAAATAACATGAATACGAGTGAGCGACAAGGAAAAGAGGAGAGAGAGGGGGGAAGAAAGAAAGAAAGGAAGAGGGAAGAGAGGAGAATGGATACCAGAAAATTGGAACGAACAAGGAAACCATATGACTGCCGAAAGTAGGTCGTAAAATTGCATGACCATTTGTAATGCTGAAACGATCCATCCAGCGGAAAAGCTCCAAAACGTTTCTGTGAAATGGTTTTAAAAATGTTGCTAACTCCAATTCGCGTTTCCATTTCGGTGGCCTCTTCGAGGTTAGAGAAAAGCCAGTGGGAAAACTTTTGTATGAGACAACAGTTTTCGTTCAGTCTAGTTTAATGTCATTTCAAAGTTATTAACTTCCTAAAACGTCACCGATTTCATCATTTACTCAGTTTTCATTTGACCACGCCCCCTTTTTGTTACGGCCCATTTTTGGTTGTATAGCTTTGTAACTGCAAAGGGTGGTGCGGTCTGTGATTGGCTAATATGTAAATCTCACCAATTCCAGAGTCTTGCCGTACCCTATTTTCCAGGTGTAACCCCCACCGTCGTCGTTTCTCGTATCATTCCCTGTCAGTGCTAGTTCCATATACAGGGTGCGCGCGAATTATTGGCGCGTGGTGTTTTGGAGCTCCAATCGGATAAGATTAGATAGAATTGAACGAATTCACAAGCCATGCTCTAGGAATTTTCGCTTGGGTCATCTCTACCGTAGGCAGCGGATGGTTTCCCAGATGATCTCTTTCTGTGCCTACACAGGCTTTAGGAATCCTCCTGGTCAAATCGCGGTGTAGGGAGCCGTGACACGCGGTCGACCACGGCTCCTTACCTTCAAAGATTTCCTGAGGTAGGCTCAGGAGACTCTAACCATCTGTGTATGATAGGTCAAGACTAAGTCTCGATTACTTTGCGCTCACAGTCGATTGGACCACTAAATGATCACCATGGTGAAAACAAGTGTTATATCTCACAATCCGTTTTTGCTATTCTTTGCGAACTTAGGACTGATAATCAGAAGAGAAGAGCAAATATAGTAGATTTTCTGAAACCGTGGAAGACTCCCACTTCTATCAATGAAAAATGATTTCCGCAAACTCGTTCAGCCTCAACTTGCACACCAAAATCCGTTCAGAAGTAGTTCCGCAGGTGATTTCCTTGAATTTTGGCTCGAAGTTCGGTCCACGTAACTCACTTCATTTGCATTCTTACGAGCTCCCCTTTGGGAATGTTAATGGGTAATGTCTGCAGTACTAAATGGGTAGGAACAGAATGGTGGAAGTTTGTCCCTGAAGAATATTGAAAATAACTTCTGAAGTAACATTTGCGTGTCGCAGGTGGTCTGAGTTGGAAGCTTCTTGGAGTCTACACAGACCAGGAAAGAGGTCACTCGGCAAGCTTGATATTGTTTACGGTAGGTATTTTTCCACCAAACATACCCACATGAACTCTGAATTCGCTCGATCACAGCTGATTGGAGCTTGAAAAACCACGCGCCAATAATTTGTGCGCACCCTGTATAATCCCAAAAAGCGAAATGTTCTACAGTTGGAAATTAAAAATTCAGCTATCCACCCTGCGAATGGGATCTCCGTGAACATTCAAATTCAAAGAAGCTCACCATCAATGGGGTCATTTTGTTTTGCGTCGTCGAGGTAGGATGGTCGACAAGAACCGTTTTGTGCGCGAGAAGAGCGTTCACAGCGTCCAACCTAAACAAGAAGCAAAGAATGCATCAGAGACGAACAGCCAGACGAAAAAATGCACCTCTGGTTCTTCACAGCAAGGCAAAGCGCTGTGTCACCGCCTCTCGTGCGGGCATTGATCATGGATTTCCCCGGACTAATCGTCGGTGTATCGCCGTCGGTGGTTTCCAGTTTTGCAAGCGCTTCCAGAAGAATCTGGAGCAAGAATTGCATTACTTGTATGACAAGAACCGCAAAAATCAAAAACCTTTATATTCTCATTTCGTCCAGCCCGTGCAGCCGCATGCAGTGGTGTTTCATGCTGTTTCGTGAGACAAGATGGAGCAGCACCGTACTTCACCAGGAACTTCAACGGTTCAGGTCCCTCGCAAGCCGCGGCGTAGTGGATGGTGTACCTGAGTACGACTCCGTGTTTTTAAGTCGTTCGTGATGAGTAATGAAACCAGACCAGTTGTTGGTGTCAGGGATGTTGATGTTCGGTTCAACGGTGCGTAGGCGTTCAAGAATCTGAAAATAAGACAGCAAAATTTACAAGACATGGACAGCGTCCTTGCTAACTGGTACTTCACAGTTTAGACAACTGTTAGCAAGTTTCTGAAGAGAACCTACGCTTTCTTCCTCTTTTCCTCCCTCATCAATGCCTTTATTCTCTATCGTTTTCAAGTTCTTTTTCGTTTCTTCCCATTCGAAATTCTCTCAGACATTCCCCGAATTGAAGCCCCATGTCATTGAGGCTCGCTTTGTTTGAGCGGGTTAGGTTCTCATTCGAATTGCTGCTGCTATTCTATTTATTTATTTATTTGAAAGCGTAAGCAAATGCTCACGCGGTAGATAATATAATACATAGTCCATTAACGTGTGTGAAGTATTACATACATAGTAATTACATATACATATAGTACACAATGCTACGCAAATTAGTGAAATACATTGATTCTAAGAAGTCAGTGAGCGAGTTTTGATTGCAGCCAGTTTCTTGAATCTAGGCAGAGGCGTGTGAAGAACATCATGACTAAGAAATTTATTAAGTTCGGTTGCGACCCTTATCGCGAAGCTTTTGTGCCTGGTCTGTGTTCTAGCTGCCGGACTCTTAAGTTTCATGCTTCTTCCTCTGGTTTTTCGACATCGAAATTGGTGGCGGTTTCTGGGTTGAATGAAAGGAATGTGTTTCGAAACAATTTGTTTGTGGTATTATTATTATTGGAAAACCACGCGAAAACGGGAAATTGAAAATGCAGTGTCTATGAATTTTCAAATATTTTCTGCCTCTCAGAGTAATGGACAGCCATGAAACCCTTAGCAAAGAAGAGCAGGAATTGCTCTACAAACCCATTACTATATATGGTTGTTATAGGACATTGATCCGATCGGATTTTCTCACCTCTTCCTCCTTCACCTAATTGTCACATAAGGACATTCAATTAGAGATGCGAGAAGGAGGATAAAAAATCGAATCGAAACAACAGCGCCACAGCTAAGAATGCTGGGCTGTGGTGTCGCAGGCGCGGATTTGTGGACGGGTTGTACATCAATTATCCTCATATATGTAGCTTGGGGTTGTAATTATGCGAAAAATAGAACTTTTTTACCTTAGCTTCTTTGGGCTTCGCCACTTCATATCCTGAGATGCTAAATCGAAAAAGTAATGCTTTTGATAGAACAATCACCAACGGCACCTTTCTAGCCTTAGCCCATTCAACCGGTAGTCGGCACTGGTAGGCGGACCATGGAGTCACAGGACATCTAAGGAGAATTGTAGGGCTTCGAAAAGAACCGACAAAACTTTTGCACCAACGTAATAGATACTTTTTCACATAATATGTATGTCTCCCCCCAGCACGGTGGATCGTCTTTTTGCGACGCTGGGGCTTGAGGGGACTGGTTAGGCGGTGTTGCCCGTCTCGCGCTGATGATGCCACTCCCGGACCAAGTACCCACCGAAGTATCGCACTATTGACGGCCGGAACGCCCTAGGGGCAGGGAGTGCGAAGAATCTCGCAGAAGTTAGCCGTCGCAGTTCCATAGGTATGGATCTTGGAACATACAACGTGAGGACTCTGAACTCTGAAGCAGCACTGAGCTTTCTGTTCGACGAACTGCACAACATCAAGATCGACATTGTAGCAGTGTGTGAAACGAGGCGAAGAAAAGATATGTCTGTGGAATGGAATGATGGGAGTGAAGTAATGCTTGGTGCAGCGAAGAATGGTGTTGGCGGTGTCGGCTTCATCGTGTTACCGTCCGTAACAAGTCGAATAATCTCGATGGAAATTGTTTCGCACCGGCTTGCGATTTTGATTTCATTCATTTCAGGATCGGTAAATCATCTACTATGGAGGTCGTCGCAGTGTATGCGCCCACATCGGCTGCCAGTGATGATGAAATCGAAGAATTTTATGAAGAACTCCATCGTCATCTCAGACAGAAATCCACTTATACAGTTGTGCTGGGCGATTTCAATGCTAAATTAGGAAGTGGACACAGCGAAGACACCTTTATAGGAAAATTTGGATACGGAGCTAGAAATGAAAGAGGCCAAAGGCTTGCAGATTTCGCAGAATGTACGAAACTATACGTCATGAACACGTTTTTCCAGAAAAGACCTGGCAGGCGGTGGACATGGCGTGCGCCGAATGACAGAACCAGGAATGAGATCGACTTCGTGCTTTGTGATAAGAAAAGAATCGTGAAAGATGCGTCAGTCATAGCGGAATCCAAAGTTTGTGTACATTCGGATCACAGACTCATCAGAGCAAAAGTTGTAGTTGATCTCAGGGAAGAAAGCCGAAGATTGGCCAGGGCAAGTCAACGCCGGAAATTTCAACAATTCAGTGAAGCGCTTTTCACTCGAGCGGTGGAGAATACGGATTGGAGCATGTGCGTTGAAGACATTGATGAGGACTACGGTAGTATACTTGAAAAGCTTCAAAAGTGCAGAAGCCTTGCTACTGTTAGGAGAGAAGGTCAGTGCAGAAAAAGACTAACCGAGGCAACCCTACAGATGCTCTCAGATAGACGGAAAATGGCAAATGCTGGGAACACCGGTCTTGAATACAAGATATTGTGCAAGGAGTTACGACGACGGATGGCGGACGACTATGAAAACTTCCGGAAGGAACGGCTCCGGAAAGCAGCGGAGGACAGAGCAAGTCTGAAAAAGGCTTGGAGAGAAGTCCAAGTATGCCGGAAGATGCCCACAGTGCTAGTGAATGAGCAGGGCAGGAGAACAACTGTTAGGAAAGAAATGGGAGAGATTTGTCAGAATTACTTTAATGCGCTGTTCGCCTCGACAAAAAGTATTGCTCCTCCTTCCATTGAGCGAATTGAACGTGTACCAGGGGTCCTCAGCGCGGAAATCGAGAAGGCAGTGCGGCAAATGAAACCCGGCAAAGCAGTGGGTCCCAATGAAAAGAGCAGAAGAAATTAGAGCAGGTGGAGAGGTTCTAGCTAAGGCTCTCAGCATCAGATTCACGAAATACATCAACACAGGAAGAATACCAGAGCAATGGAAGCATGCCAGAACCGTACTAATACCGAAGAAAGGTTAAAGAGAAGATATTCGAAATTACAGGTCGATAACGTTATTGTCTCACCTGTACAAAATCTTCATGAGAGTCATCTACGCACGTATGGAGCGCACTCTGGATGATGACATGCCGAGAGAGCAAGCAGGATTTCGTAGACGTTTTTCCACCATCGACCGTATCTTCACTATCTTGCAACTAACGGAGCGATGCAGAGAATACGAACTTCCGCTATGTCTCTTGTTCGTAGACTTCGAGAAGGCATTTGATTCGGTAGAACACAATGCTGTCCTTAGGGCAATGACTGATCAAGGAGTAGAAGCAGCATATGTGAGGATTCTACAGGAGACAATGAGGGAGTCCCACACTGAAATCACTCTCTTCGAAAGGCCTCTGAAAATCTGTATGAAGAGAGGGGTAAAACAAGGCGACATCTGCTCCCCGAAAGCATTTACGTGTGCGCTCCAATCAGTTATGAGACAAGTTGCCGAGAAAGACTGTTTTGAAATAGATGGAGAAACACTACAAATGCTACTCTTTGCCGATGATGTGGTGCTGGTAGCAAGTAAACCGGAGACCCTGCAAAATCTTCTCAATGAAATGTGCCACCCCACTGAGAGTATCGGGTTGAAGATCCATCCTGGGAAAACGAAGTGAATGAAGAACACTCATTGTGATGATTTCGAAATCAAACTGAACAACCAGCTTGTCGAGCGAGTCGAACATTATGTTTACCTCGGCCAAGCAATCATGGATGGACAACGATCTGCGGCTGGAGCTCTCGCGACGAAGGAAAGCAGGATGGACTGCGTTTTCGAAGATCGATGTTCTCCTCAAAAACAAGGACATACCAGCACAGACCAAGAGTCAATTACTCCACAGCAGCTACCTGCATTACTTTATGGATGTGAAACCTGGAACTTAACAAAAGCAGAGGAACGAAGCCTGCAGGTAACGCAGAGGGCAATGGAAAGGCAAATGCTGGGAATAAGCAGGTTGGAACATAAGAAGAATGAAGAAATAAGAGAAATAAGCCAGCTCCACGAAATTGTTAATTTGCTTTACCAGAGGAAAAATCGTGGGCAGGGCACGTCGCCAGAATGAAAGACAATCGCTGGACAGTGCGACTTTTGCATTGGTACCCACGAACAAAACGTCCAACTGGGAGACCACCCTTGCGATGGATAGACCCATTATGGAGGCAAATTGGAAGAACGTGGACGCGACTTGTGCAAGATAGAGAAAAATGGCATGGTTGCGAACTGCGCCCGCAATGGACGAGAAACAGTTCGACGTAAGCAACGTAAGCATGTATGTCTCTATACCTCACGCCCATAGCAAGGCAGTAATAATCAAGGTCACTGCAACCGATATCTCAGGCTACAGTACCTCACCACTGTGTCCTAATAGCCACCGGTCGAATGACTCCATAAGGGGCACAAAATCTCATATGATGATAGGCATTACAGGCTCACGCCATTACAGGCATTACAGGCTCATTTTCTAGACAGTGGAATGCATTTTTTTTTCGCTTCAAATCAAAATGCTTATTTACTGCATTTTTTCGGCGGTGCAGCTGTTTATCAGGTGATACTAAAACAACATAATTCTACTGGAACAAACCTTGACGTTCGGATTGATGGCGGCCGTGTGCAAAGGAGTGATGTTGGCATTGTTATGCCCCTTCTTCAGAACTGATACTGGCAGAATTCGCTCAGGCAGCGTCCCTCCAACTCTGAAGAAGAAAGCTGCGCACCAATAAATAGAACATATTGAGCTTCCTGTGGATGATCAGCCTGAACACCCACTTGAGCGTCTCCCTGTGCAAATCGTTCATATTCGATCTCGCCGGTCCTTCCGCCAAAGCACTAGCCATCTCACGCAGACCCAGCCTAGCTGCCACTACAACCATTCCGTCCATGTATCTCATATTTATAGCTAGAAGAGGAAGGTCTATTTACGCAATTTTGGGAACCTCATTCGAATTGGCTACAGTTCTATTGCTTGTTATTCATACTGCTGTGTTCGCTGCTTATTCCAGCCACATTTAATAATATGTACATTTTTCTTTTTTGCGCTTTCGAAAAGAGTTCAATTTTTTTTGTTCCATAGGAGTTTTCGCATCTCTACCTCGCCATAAAAAACCTTAAATTTTCGTTCACTTTCCGTATTATGTTGTGCATGAAATGGAAACTAACTATAATATAATAGTTTAACTATCTTTTTCCCCTTTTTATGTTTAGTCCTCAATATTCAATTGTTTAAAACAGAAGAATCAATGCAGGCAATCGCTCACACGGAGCAATGTTCGGCTCTTTCGACAACTTTGTAATTTCTTTATAGCTCAGCCCATTTTCTATCAAAAACTTCCTTTTGCCGGAGCTTGTATCCGCGCCAGATTCGAACTTTAGGAAAGCGTTGTTTCCTTCACGGCCACCTGAATGCTCGGAGAGATGAATAATTTTGCGGTGGACAACAGGATGGGGAAAACACCTCGAGTCATCTCCACCGCTCTCGTGGCTCGACCCAGCATGTAAAAGTTCGAACGACCAGTGGTCCTCTGAAATTGAAGGATCGACAATCTCAGCAATTCAATCAGCTCACTCACCGACCCACCCTTTGCAAAAGGTTTGGCTCCTTCCGTGGAGATTTGTCAGCTGCCAATTGGGACCTGAGTTTGAAGTATTCCTGTCGGACAGCATCATTCTTGCACAAGATCGCCACCGAATCAGGCGATCGCACGTCAGCGTGGGAGAATGTGAATTTGCACGAAGCTGGATCAATGTTCCTTCAAAATAGTGCAATGAATGTTAGCCTAGCCTCAAGATGCCGAAGGTATAAAAGAATACCAGAATATTTTATGTGAATCTGCACAAAAAACTACTTTGACCCAGCATCCATGAAAGGTGCTACCTAGGTAGTTTGTTAGGCCATGTGAACGAGTTTCGCGATGTCATAAGAAGGAAACAGATATTCTTGAAATCGGCCAGAATATTTGGGTTTGTTTGCGGAAGGTTCCCACTTACACTGCGGCATTATGACCGGTATGAAAATCTTTTTTTTTATAATGCTGCTGTCTCGAAGCATCATTCTCATCCTACACTCTAAACGAAATCGGTATGAAAATCAATCAAATGAAACTCGGACGTGGGATATCAAAATAACTTGTCCAGCAGCGACCCATCCTCACGATTAGTTCTAGCCCTAGTACAGAATGCATTATTGGAAGGGTGGTTAATCTCATATCCGTGTGTATACGTCACGTATGGGTAAACAACTGATGGGTGCCGGTGGAGGGGAAGTTTCCGTACGTTACCACACAAGGTGCTCTCAGACGTCCAGACCCTGATAACTTGTAAATGCCCCAAATATATACCACATTACCGCTCTAGCAACTGGTAACATCCTATCACACCTGTTGTCCGATCTCATGATTCTGCGCATCTCCTTCAGATCTCCTCTTGTGATTGCCCTCACGAGCAGTCTGATATTAGTGATATAACTGACATATTTAGGTAATTTCGGAGATGCGAAAAACGGATTCTCCTGTAAAAAAAGAAAATTTCTATTCATGAAGATCCATCTGCAACAATTCTCTGACGAAACAGTTAAGGAAAAACGTTTCAAACTTCCTCTAGAGGCGCGCAATATAATCTCCGTTAAACTGAAATCAAGGAACCAAGGAAGGCTATTTCATGAAACACCTGGAACCGTTTCACTTCTGGACGAGGCATTAGGCGCTCATTTCCCCTCTTCGGAGACGGTGGTGCCTTCTGAAGCGAGAATATTCATGGATCCAAATCATATTCTAACTACGTGAAGACTGACCTTCTTCTGCAGCTTGACATCCTTTCCACGAAGTCCTTGTATCACTTTTGTTTTTCCGGATTTACCCTTTTTCTCGAGAGATACCAATTCCGCCTTGCCCTTTCGTCGCGTGCCTTCGCCACCCTTTTTCGAGGTATTTTTCTTGACGAATTCTGGCGCGACGTGGACAACCGTTGGTTTTCGGATTCTCGCTGAATGGCGCGTAGGAGCTTAAAAGGCCATCCCTCTGGGAATTCTTAATTTACACAACAATAAAAGATAGAAAGAGCTTGACCCTAGTTGGACTAATTTTCCTTCAGGTTAAAAGTACGATGCCAATGAGAAAATGGGTGGCAAATGAGATTCACCCCCAGTACACATAATAATGTGAAGATGTGTCGAATGCAGGGCGTCAAAAGTCTTTGGACACGCTTAATTGATCTACAAAACATGAGTAAAAGGAATTTGGAAAGATTAGAAGTCGTTATGTACTACGAAACAGTTTAATTGTGAACATAAATAATATTCGCAAATCCAAAACTTCCTGCAATGGCAGCGGTGCAAGTTCGGGAAAGAGGAGGTGAGACGTTGGCTCGTGCACACACATTGATGAGCTTGCATTTATGGCATCACTGAATGATGAGGGAGTCGTAACATCCTCCCGTCATGAGTTGAAAGCCATTACGGAAAGGTTTTAGACAAAACTTTTTCGTTCCTCAGTTCCCGTGATGAACCCCAACATCCCCGTTAGTGATGAACCACCTCGGATTTTTCCCGCAGAAGTCCGCGTTGTGATCGGAAGCATGAAGCCAAGCACAGCTCCAGGCCCTGACCGTATATCAGCCGATCTCTTGCGAGCTGGAGGACATCATTCACATGTGATCTTTGCGGAACATATGTCATCATATCTCAAAAAGGAAAGAATCCCGAACCAGTGGAGAATCTCGCGCACTGTCCTTATTCACAAGAAAGGTGTCAGGGAGGACCTTCCGGACTATCGTCCAATATGCTTGTTAAGCATGCTTTACAAGCTTTTTACGAAGATCATTCTCACACAAATATCAACAACCTTGAATGAAGCCCAACCGCAGGAACAAGCAGGATTCCGACAGGGATTCAGCTGCATGGACAACATCCAAACCGTTTCGACGGTCATAGAGGTTTGTCGGGAGTATCGCTTACCTCTCGTCCTAACCTTTGTCGATTACGAAAAAGCATTCGACAGCGTTGATATATATTGTCAGCATTAGTCGATCAAAGAGTGGACGCGTCCTATGTGAGGACATTAGCCGACTGCTACCGTCAATGTTCTACAACGGTGCAGCTCTTCTACCGCCCCATAACCATCCCAATTGTGAACGTAGTGCGACAAGGCGACACTATAGCGCCTAAGCTCTTTACCGCCGCTTTGCAGTGGGCAATGAAATCACTCGATTGGAACGAAAGGGGTATTCGAGTTGATGGAAGATTCTTCCCAAATCTTCGTTTTGCAGATGACATCGTCCTCTTTTCGAGAAATACCGATGAAGCACAGGCGATGCTTAACGAGTTAAACGAAGTAGGAAAAAGATAGGGCTGCGGATGAATAGGACAAAAACCAAGTTCATGAAGAACGCCTTCTGCGAGGGAGAACGAATAGAACTTGAAGGGACTCAAATAGCAGAAACGACGTCCTGTGTGTACCTCGGACGCTCATTGAAGATGGAGAACGACCTGAAAGAAGAGCTGGGTAGAAGAAGAGCAGCGTGGGCTGCGTTCGGGCCTCTCCGGGAAGCCACTGACCAACTGACAGACCACAAATTCGGTGCTCATCTCTTCGATTCGACAGTACTCCCAGCGCTCTGCTATGCTGCCGAAACGTGGTCGGACACCGCGGCCACGTTAAAATCACTTCGCACCGTGCACAGTGCGCTTGACCTATGTCTTTTGAGGTACAAACGGCGCACACAACTGTACAACTTCGCAGTTCCGATATGAGACGAATATCCCACCTTCATGATCCGACGGAATAAAAAAAAGCTCGAAAGCTAAGCACCAATGGGCCGGTCATATAATGCGAAGGGAAGATGATAGATGGACAAGACGAACTTTGGAATGGATCCCAAGAGAAACAAAACGACCTCGATGGAGACCACCAACGAGATGTGCAATGTTTTGTTTGTGCGATGTTTTCGCTGCACGGATGGACCAGCTGAACGTTCAGCTGGAAACGAGTCAAATTTCTCGCCAGCGTCGTCCACTATGCTCCTGGATGACAATGGCGAGAGAAAGAATTGAATGGAAGCGATGCTGGGGCCCGCACGACAAGTGAAGACGGGCCATCCAAGTATCTAAGTATTTTGGGGAAGGCGATGACCCCTCACCTGTGGGCCGGTCGAGCAACGTAGCCTTCCGGCTGGTTAGGTTGGAAGTGTTGATTGCTGAAAGTAGATGATAATGAATAAAGAGGTCATTGGAGTGAAAGAGGCCAGCAGCACAGGTGTTCGAGTGGATGAAGCAGCGGAGTCTCAATCAATCGTGATAATGGCCAAGTTGGTTTGAATCCCGTCGATGGTAGAAGAGAGCTGACATTGCAAAATCATGCAAGGACCTTGCAAAAAGTGATCTTTTCCTTGTTCTGATGAGAAATTACACGTTGTTGTGGCAGAGCACGATCAGAGATCACCGGGTTTGGGCGGATAGGGCTCAAACCTCCGGGTTGCGGCGTAAACGCGGATGCTTTTCGGGCTGATAGGGATGAAAGCCCCAATTTCTGCGGCTCTGTAGCGGCCTGAACCCGGATAATTCTCGAGGCGGGAAGAACCAAACGCTCGTTTCGACTCTCGCCCCCC
>JARK01001425.1:655744-685726 GCA_000688135.1 Ancylostoma ceylanicum | reverse complement strand
GCCAAGTAACCCCCCCCCCCCCCACTTTGGGTACCGACCACCTCTACCACAGCTGTGAACCCGTCTCCCCAGCTTTGGGCTCCGGCGCGCCCTTATCACAGCGATGGACCCGTCTCCCCCCCCCACTTTGGCCGCTGGTCCACCCTTATCAAAGCGTTAGACCCGACTACCACCATTTTGGACGCCGGCGCACCCCTCCCGCCACCTTGGACCCGTTGTAGAGCCCTTTCTTAGCTTCAGGCCACACTCCCTGGTTTTAGTTTCACACTGACAAACACACACAACACAGAGTAAGCCTGTTATTATAAGTCATGATAGCCTCCTGCAATCTGGTCAATCCGTTACAGCACAGCCCTAATGTTGTGGCTTCGATCTGATGTATGAGAAGTTGTGACAAATGTGGTAGTAGTAAACAGAAGTGGGCCGCTCCTACTTCAGGACAACACTAGACGACATGCTACAAAACTCGCTCGGCAAAAACTGACGCAGTTAGGCATTGAGGATCTCCCTCATCCTCTTCATTCCCCAGACCTCTCTCCTACGGATTATCACCTTTTCCGAGCTCTTGATGCAAGCGTGCAACAGCAGCAGGTGCCTGATGTTGAGCATGTAGAAATCGCATTCCAAAATTTCTTGATCTTGATCTAGTGATCTAGTTTCTAATGTAAAAGCAAAACTCTTCATAGGATCGTTAGCGAAGATGTAACGAATCTGATGGATTTCATTTCGAGGAATAAAATTGTGTTTGAGCCGAGCTACAACATTTTGAATTGGACAGTCGGTTTCGACAATTAATTTCGCACCAACTTGGTAAAGCATGGTTCATTCTTTGTGATACCTTACTTTTTGTCCAAACTACTTTTACTGGTACTTTTTCCAAAAATGGGCGTTCCAAAAAGGAGTTTCTGCAATGGATGGAGAACCGAGTACCCAAATTATCTGGAAGAACACCGAGAGGTCGTTCCGAACGCCTCCGCCTGGCAAGGATCCAAGGAGACAGGTTGATCACGCTAATGGAGCGATGAATGCGGGCGGAGTTATCGAGGAGCGAGGGTGAAATATGTACGTATTAACAAGGGGTCAGACGTATTAACAAGGTGTGAGGTGTTAATTGGGTTCTGTATGAATAGACACCCACCACGGATCTCCCTCTTACGAGGGATCCCACCACGGATCTCCCTCTTACGAGGGATCCCAGCCGATTGCTGCGAGGCTACGTGGCGCGACTTTGTGTAGGCTATATCCTGCAGTTCAGATTTAGCCAAAAGGTCACAATCTAACGACTGGGAAGCGCATGAAAGGAGAGCAGGGGCCGCCTCTAACAAATAAGTCCCTCGTCCACGGGGAATTCTTCTCCCCTTCAGTCGAATGCCGGCGACAGGAGGTAGTAACAGGCCGGCTGACGAACACTCCACGTCACATCACATGATCATGACGTCAAATGGTTTCGAGAAGAAGGCTACGGCGTCCACGAGAACCGACGCGCACTCGCGGGGACGTGGAAAATATGCGAAGGTCCTTGATGCTTCGCGAACGGCGGCATCGGAGGGCAAGCAGGCGAGTCGTTAGGGATCTCAACGTGGCTAAGACGCGCACTGCGACTTTGAACGTTGGCACGTTGACGGGGCGCTCGTTTGAATTGGCTGCAGCAGTGCAGCATCGCCGAAACGACCTATGCGCGGTGCAGGAGACGAGATGGTCCGGTAGCAAGTCCAAGGACATCGGTTGCGGCTTCAAAGTCGTCTACACAGGTAGCGAAGGCACAAGAAATGGCGTCGGCATCATTGTCTCTGAGCGGTTCACAGATTCCATTGCAGGCGTAGAGCGTTTTGACGACCGTCTCATGAAAATTGTTATCGTCACGCTAGAGCGGCACCTTCACTTCTTCTCTGCATACGCTAAGCAGACTGGGTGCTGAGATAATGTCAAGAACGACTTCTGGGCTCCGCCTGATGAGAAGACCGCGGCAGTACCATCAGCAGACACGGTCATCATTGCTGGAGATCTGAATGGCCACGTAGGAAGGACGAACGACGGCTACAGGTACCACGGCGGCTTTGGATACGGGGTGCGCAACGACGATGGTGAGCGTATTCTCGACTACGCCGAGTCTCATAACCTCGTCATGGCGAATACGAAATTTCGAAGACGACCATCCCACCTCGTTTCCTTCTAAAGTGGCAGCAACAAGACTCAGATCGATTACGTCCTCCTAAGGTACCGAGACCAGAAGCTCGTCACGGACGCAAAAGTCGTGCCCTACGAGACGGTCACGTCGCAACACCGACCGCTAATCTGCACGATGAAAATCACGCCGCCAAACCAGAAGCGCTCCGAACGATGCGGATCGGCCCGAATAAGGTGGTGGAGACTAAGAGAGGAAGAAGCGGCTGTCACTGCTCTTATCCAGTTGCCACCTAGCACGAGCGTCGATGACACGTGGCAGAGGACAACCGATAGTATTCTTGCAGCAGCTCGCTCGGAACTCAGCACCACCAAACCAGAACGGCGGAAGATCGACAGAAATACTTGGCTCTTGACGGAGGAAGTGAGAACGAAAGTTCGCGGAAAGAAACGTTTACACCATCTCTTCCTCGACAATAAAACGGAAGATAACTGGAGGAGTTACCGCGAAGCGAAGAGGACTGCGAAGAAGGCCGTTGCTGCAACGAAAGCGGCTCATCACGATGAAGTCTGTAAGAAGTTGGATTCGAAAGACGGCGAGCGCTTCATCTACCGACTCGCGAAGTCGCGTCACAACCGAGCAGACGATATCGAGAAGTTTCATGGAGTAAACGATGAACAAGGTCTGCTCCTGATGGATCGCAAGATGGTGGTGCAACGATGGAGGGATTGTTTCGAAAAGGTTTCAACCAAAGAGTTTGCCCATCCTCCCGTTCCAGAAGTCCCACCCACCTTCGGGCTAGTGCAGCTGATCACCATCGAAGAGACCTTGTCTGCATTGAAGGCAGGCAAAGCAAAGTGGTCCAGATGATATGGCGGCAGAGGTGTGGAAGTCACAGTGCTGAAGCTCCGCCGAGTGGTTAACGAAATTTTTCAACCTGGTCATAGCGCAGAAGAAAGTGCACATGGATTGGCAGCAAAACATCACCATACCGATCTGGAAGGGTAAAGGTAATCCCGCTGACTGCATGAACTGCAGACCAATCCGTCTGTTGTTGCATACCTTGAAGATCTTCGAGCGTATCAATGATGGACGGATTCGCGAAATCGTTCAGCTATCTCCCATTCTATGCGGCTTTGAACCCGGATGTGGCACTACCGGTGCCATGCATGCTGCCCGTTTCCTGATCGAGAGACATCGTGAGAAGAAGCCGCTGCCCCTAGTCTTCCTAGATCTGGAGAAGGCCTTCGCCAAATGTATCGCCACTAAACATCAAAGCATATAGTGAAGCTCCTTTCTTTGTGAGTCTGCTAGTCAGCGCCGCAGACAGGCCACTCGCACAGCTTCGACACTGACCAGGTGTTGCCCACTCAGTCGAGTGTGAAAACGCCCGAGACTACTAACCAAGCAAAGCGAGAAGAAGCAGTGCCTTCGAGAGGCTGCTGCTTCTCATAATCACAGAAAAAAATGTGAGCTGGCTCTTGGCTCAGCTAGAGTGACCGAAAACGGTGCTCGAGCGAGTTTCAAACCGAGCGCTATTGATCGACTGGGGCACCTTCTAACCTGCGGTCGGCTCGGCTCAAAATCAAAGTGAGCAAAGTTAACGAAACCACAACAGATATTTGAAGCGTAAACCCAAATCAATCAACAACCTTCAGTTTGACAACCGATTTATTGCCATAATAACGATGAAGATGTATAGGAAGCAAAGGTTATGCGAAGTATAATATGAGTGAGGAGGGATTCACGGACCAATTAACAGTAGTGCTGAACGGATCTCTCCGAATGTCCACTAGATAAAAATACGGTGTGCTACGAGCTATGAGGAGGCGAGTGAGCCCGCGCGTTCATGTACACTTGACAGAGCATGTGCAGATCGAATTGATTACATTTTATAACACTCTGTTCTTACATGAAATTAGCATACGTACAACAAACAATCGCGGAAAACAAAAACGAAAATAAACAGACGCGGAAACAAAACAAAGGATGTGTATTATAACAGTTGTGGTCAACAATCAAAACTGGTGCTGCAGTGATGCATTGGTACGTCAGAGCATAGTTGTGGTTGACAAAAATAATTAAACAAGGGTCAACAAAAGTTCAATCAACATTCAGTAACTCAAGAGGATTGAGATAAGCTTAACACAAAAATAAAGACGACAAAAAACAAGGAAACATCAAAAGGAAATGGAACAGTGAATGAATATCCAAATGACCTAAATTTTTTTCCGGCAAAGTAATATTCTAGCCAGGCTGTACAGGCTCCAAAACAAAAGTAATACGTCTACAAAAGAAAAATGTAGGAGGTTTGGGAAGTATGCTCACTATTCCAAAGTAGCAACAAGTGGTAGTATCATAAGAATACTAATCAAGGTATAACAGACTAGCAATGAACGAGAGGTCTGCTGAAGTAGCCTAAGCATTACAACTCATGGAATTCATACCGTAGTTTCAGACCGAAACAAATTTCGAGTTTTGAAGTTTGGCAGCCATGTCTACATAGCTGGTAAAACAGACGATAGAAATTCCCAATTCTGGAAGGTCAGCGTCCAATCCTTATCATATTGACATTCCGCAAATATTACACATACAGCCTATAGAATCCATTGATACAGGCGCGAACCCAGCAGCGAGTGCGCGCCGCGGCTCTGCCATGAGGGTATAACTCATCCACCACTCTGCTGCTTGAGTTCAGTATACCAAAGGGATCAACACAACGACTCGCAATAGCAACAGAAATGGGAAAAACACTAAATAGTCATAAATGGTTCTGAAAAGCACTGATCTAAGCCGAAAACAGCTAAGTAGCGGCCGAGTTCAACCGTCACCAACGAGCAACCACACGCACCACTAAAGCCGCGATTGTACCGATGGAGTTTATAGACGATATGTATGAATTCTTTTGAAAATTCAACTGGAGAATCAAAGTGATAAACTTCCTATGAGTAACAAGTGAATAGACAATTCTGAGAAGATCATTAGGATAAGTTATTTTGCTATAGATGTAGAACAAAGCTAGAATAATGATAATTGCCCAGTCTGCAATGTGGGCTCTGAGTCCGCATGCATCATTCAGACCAGCGAGTGTATTATCACCAAGCAAGATTATCCATCATTAGCACGTGTGTCAAATGTTCACCCTGAGAAATATCAGTGACGCGTTTAAAACAAGGTGATGAGAGTTTTACGATAGAAGATGGAGAATGCTATCTTAACCCATCAATACATATGCCGTAATCGTGCTGGTCTACGGTCAAATTCTGTTAAATTTTGTGCGGAACGTGCGGTTTCAGAACGTTCAGCAGAATGCGGCGAAAATTCCAGGCTTTACTCATCTCTCCGACACCCTCTTTGCATACAAATGTAGATAATATTCAAATTATAGCAGAACATCGGAACTTTGAGAGACCTTAGAACTCATGGGCAGCAGTTAATGAACGCAAAACACATGAGAAATGCACGAAATCGAGATGTTGTCTTCCATTTGATTTTCCATTCCTTTAACATTTCTTATGCGCTAACAGAGAACAACAATAATGGCGATTTAATAATGAGTCGAAAATTTAGACGGGTGCTGTCCTTGATTCCGATGTCTAGGAGAGAACCGATGATGTAGATTAAGGTGAGTAGCTTTTGGCATGACTAAGAGGAATGAGGAGTTAAACTTTCGAATAAGGAAAATCACCAAGATCTGGCAAATTTACCTTTACAAATTGGAAATCTTGCAAGTCTACTTCATGAAAGGCCAAGTACTTAGGAAAAAAAACTTACATTACAGAAGTTTTCCTGTTTCTTCTGACAAGACATACCAAGATTTAGAAAAATAGCTCGATGAGGTATAATGTCTACATATGGAATAAAAGAAAAATTGTGTCAATCACGACGAAGAGCATGTATTTCTATTATGGACATCAGGATTTTTGCAATGAGAACTTCGAAATACTGAAAGTGATTCAAAATCTAAAACTGCGGGTACAAGGGCTAATGATGATACTGCAATTAAAGACTCGTTTGGACTAGAAGACGAATAAATCATGCTATTACTGAAAACAATACACGTTCCCCGCTTTCCAAAAGTGAGAATGTTCAGGAATTGTTGGATTGGAAACTGTTATTTACAAAGGTCACTGAGAGATGATTAGGAAATCTATTTAGAGATCTCTCCATGGGATTTCTGCGAGATCGTCGTGACATGCTCACTATCAATTACACCAGTAGGGAACAATCGCTTTCACTGGAAGATCACCAGGTACTGTGGGAGGACCCGAGTGCTGTCTTTGACGATGTACTCGGAGAACTGCAGCGGAGCGTAGCGGTTTTGCGAGTGGTCTCCAAAGTCGCATAGTGGCATCGCGACTCCTGAATATGGATAGTCGTGGATATTGAGGTGGAGATAAAGCCTCCTTACCGTTTATGGTGATAGATGTCTTTGGATATTGCTGACCAAACACGTGCAACGAATCATAGCCTTTTGGCATATCGTCACCGTACGAGTAGTTCCACGACTTTAGCTGGTAGTTCTTGCCCAATGCAGTCTGAGATATGAAAGGAATTGGAATATCGAAAGACAGAATTATGAAGAATTCGTTGCTGATAAAAAAACATACCCGGCAGAGAATCATATATCTATAGTTCTTGGCAGATGTTTGACAGTAATGTGAGCTCTTCTCAAAAGCATCAGAAAGATATACACCCTAAACAAGTAGTAATAACATACACCACCTGGAGGTATGGCTGGACATTGATGGGTAGATTTGTCAAGTGTTGTTCAACCAGTTTTTCTTGGTCACATTCTTGAGGAACGTTCCCTTTTCATACCATAAAATTCAATCATGAGTTCTTCAATGGCTACCGTGACTAAGTGATTCGGAATTTGGTTGACCGCAGTAGGCAAATTCTGTTCATAAGATGTAAGAAAAGAATTTGATAGTTTCAGGACCACAACAGAAAAGAAATGATTGCTCCTAATTTGCGATTCACAATATCAAAGCAAAACTAAATTCGACTCGGACAGCATTTCGGAAGAGAAGACACCGCGCTGGTGTGTGGAATCCTATTATATTATGCTTTATTTCATGATCAGTTCGCTCTGGATTAAACACATAAGGTAAAAGAATAGATCGTTATCCCTGAGCTGTTACAGCAAAAATGATCGCTGAGTCATCGTGGTCATAAGATTGTTGTCAGCTGTTAGCTCAAGCGTCGAGCTGACAAGCTCCCGAATACTCAGACACTCGGACCGTCCGAGCGCTCGTCGCCAGGGCGGAACGTACGGTGATCGCAGTCCGCTCGCGCAGTCATCGCAGACCGCTCGTACGGTACAGAGAGGCAGCTCGCGGACTAATGGTGTAGCGCTCGCACGCTCTCCACCGTGCGAGCGGCCCGTCTCCGCCGTGCGGGCGGTCTGCCATGACCGTCCGAGCGGGGTGCACGAATGACCGTGTGACCCGCGCTGGCGGCGAGCGCTCGGACGGTCCGAGTGTCTGAGTAGAATCGCACAAGTGAGTATTTACTTCCAATACTGTTAGGGTGTTGAATGGGAAATGCGCGCTGAAATTCCGACATCTTTATGAGTGTCGCCAAACATTCGCTCCTCTCCAAAGGAAGCCCTAAGCACCGTACTCATGACCGCGCCACGGGCGGTTGTGACCTGGATTTGATCACATCCGTCTATCGGCTGTCGATAGCTTCGGCCTGCAGGTGATCTCACTTTTTGCTTCGAGAGCATTCGGCGAGCGGCGGCCACCTTTCGTTCTTTACTCATTTTCTTTATTATCCCTTGTTTATACTGCATTCACTGTTGGCCATTCTTATTGCATTCTTGTGCACACTCCCTTTATTGCATCCTACCTCATGAGCCATGATACTCGAGGACTACATTTAGCTAAGCACGTTTTATCAGTGATTTGAATTCATTTTTACTCATTATTCATTTTTACATATTTAGGTGCCATTAAAGAGAAACAAACGCAACCACAACCGACTCACGTCTCCGAAAAGTCTCCCAGTAATGGAAGTATTCCGCGGATCAACAAGAAAACCGTCTTTCAAGATACTCAGGAGGTTCACCGCCTTCGTGCCATGCCACAGAAACCTGGAAAATCTTCCCTTCGGGAATGAAGTTCTGAGGTGTCCACTTGAAGAAATCAACAAACTTTTGGTTTTCGTCGTCGGCAAACTTCTCGAAGTTCAACGTTGCCTTGCGCGGTGTCAATCCCAAAATGCCCTAGATAATCCTTTCAATTCGCATGAAGAGCTTGCACTTGTAAACTACGACATTTAATACCTTTATTTTAACGTTGGAGCCACCTGTTGAGTGGATGTACCTCAAGATCTTCTGACTCATATCATCCAAAGGAGACATTTCTGTGAAGCGACACTCCAACGCAGCGGTGATGTAGCTGCAACAAGGCACATTATTCCTAGTCATATGTGTGGATCCGGGAGGGAGATTCGAAAGAAAGTTTGCAATCACCTAATCCGATCGACATCAGGACGTTGAGCAGAGGCGGTGAGCAGCCTTGTGGCGACCTCGACTTCAGTTAGGCGGTTCAACGTGTCGCGAGCGCGGTTGATCTCATCTATCTATATAGTCAAAGGTTGAGAGCAAAGAAAAATAGATGGTTATCTGATGGGTCTTCACCTAGACTTGGGAACAAGGAAACAAGAAAAAATCCGTTTTCCAACAGCACATTTCTCTAAGAGTTTGGGCTTCTTTTCGAATAATTATTCGAAAAGGAGTAGCAAAAATTCGGGGATTGAAACGTCTGTTAATGCAGAAATTTTCGAGAAAAAAAAACCCACGTTGTCGAATATTGTTACTGCGCCGTATTCAAAATCGCCGACGGGGAAGTTCTCGTAGAATTCTCCAGACAGCTCGCGCTGAAAAAAAATTGAATTGATAACAGAATGGGAAGCCAAACCATTTCCACAGGCAGAATTGTTATTTTAGAGTAGATCTACTCCTGAAGGACATAATAATTATCTGTATATATAAAAGTGAAAGTTTGTTTGTATGTTTGTGTGTGTGTGTTTGTGTGTTTGTATGTGTGTATGTTCCGAGTAGAAATCGCGGAGAGTGAACCGATCCTGACCGAATTTTGCATGCATGTCCAGGACGGGCCGGCGGAGGTCGTAGGCTACTTTCCACCGGAAACTATCTACTATCTATTAATTGGCAATTCATGGTGTGTGTGAGTCTGTACACAAGAACCAGCCATTAAAAACGGAAAATACCTACACCATCGTGTTCAGCGCGTCAAGTTACGTACGAAAAGGTTGCAAATTTCGATTTTTACCTTAATTTACAGGTGTTTTGGGCCACTTTTGTCATGTTCAAACATGTTAAGGACCGACTGTTGTGTTTACCACAGTTGGAATGAATGAGATAAGCCCAGACACTATATAAGGGAAGAGATGGGTAGGACCTCTTTATGTCGAAGAGAAGGAGCCAGGAAGGCGGAGAACGACACGGATGAGGGGTGGCGCTGTAGGGCTGAGCCGGCGCCCAGAAGGGGTGATAATGCTAAGGAAAGGGTACACTTTTGCGGCAACGGTGCGCCGGCGTCCAAAAGCGGGGATATGCCTAGAGACGGGTCTAAAGGTGTGATAAGGGGGCGCCGGCGTCCAAAAGTTGAGGAACGCTCAGAGACGGGGCCAACGGTGTAGTAAGGGTGCGCCGGCGTCCAAAGTGGGGGAAATGGATCCGACGATATGATAAAGGTGCGTCGGCGTCCAAAGTGGGGGGAGATGGGTCCACGGGTGGCGATCAGACGTGTGGAATCGCCTGGAAAATGAAGAAATGCAGGAGCAGGGTGTAATTCTACACAAGGAATGCGCCAGTATTCATTGCTGCTTTCTCTCCTACATGCTTCCCTTCCTTTCCTACACCTACTCCCTCATCATTTCTTTCCCCACTCTGTCCTTTCCATTCGTGTCTAAATGGACCACCTCCCTCCTTCCTGTTTATATACACCAGTAGACCCTTATCACTTAAGTTACCACAACAGCCAGATAAACATATGCCATTTCAATGGTCATTTGCGCTGTATCGGTTACATTCAAATATCGATAGCCCACAGGGCCAACAAAGGAGAATCACCTTGCGGAGACGGGAGAAGGCCACCTCTAATGGATTTGAGCAATTTTCAGGAGATTATTGGCTCTACATGGGTGAATATTAATTTGTATCTTCCGAAAGGTTCTCCAGGGTTTTTAATATGATGTGAAGTATGCGAGCGAAGCGAGCATTAATAGAAGTCTGGAAGTCCGGCGTTAGCCGGACGGACAGACTGGTTTATTGATAAATCCATAATAGCAATTTCATTGATTTTTCGCAATTTTTGTCCTGGGATCGGTGCGGACATGTTTATTGGGGTTCCCCAACACGCTGAACACGAATATGACAACAGTTTTGCAGTAAGTATTGATTTATCGATTTTATTGACTTTTCAATATTTTTGCCCACTAGTCGGTGAAGACATGTCTACTGGGGTTCCTCAACACGCTGAACACAATTATGACAACCGTTTTGCACCAAGTATTGATTTCTCGATTTTATTGATTTCTCGCCATTTTTGCCCACGGGTCGGTGAAGACATGTCAGCTGGGGTTCCTCAACACGCTGAACACGATTATGACAAACGTTTTGGGTAACGGTATCGATTTATTGATTTTTCCATTTTTTTCCACTTTTGCTCGGGGGCGGATGAGAACATGTCTACTAAGGTTCTCCAAAATGCTGAGCAAGAATATAACGACTCTCTTCACGAAGTTATCGATTAGTTGGTTTTATCGACTTTTCTCACTTTCGAGGGGTGATCACCGAAATGTTGATTACTTCAAATCGATGTACATATATGTATCCTGATTATCCGCATGAGCGTGAAAAGACCGGGGTAGTAAAACTCCCGAGCGAAGCCGGGTATTCCGTTTAGTTACTGTATATTATCCAAGAGAAAGAAAAAAAGGCCGGAAACAAAATCCGCTTTTCGAACTAGAGAGAAATGTGGCTCTGCAAATGAAGTCAGAGCTGTGCATTACAAGTATCTCAAATTTCTTCAACCTTTCAATATCAAAAACGAGCGTTTGGCGTAACACTTTAATTGGTCAAGTTATAACCTTGATCTGACTCCTTAAACTGAATGAGTCGTCAAATAGATAAAGAATTAGCGGATGTATAATGGTGGAGGAAAAACTCTCAAGTTTGAATGAACTGCTCCAGGGCATGGTTAATCTCATGCTGATGGGTATGACTACCCATGGGTAGCAGCAGAGTATAGACAACGTTATGCATGGGTAAACATGTTGATAGATACAAAACTAGGGATAAAATTGGGTACGTTAACATTCTTTCCATAGATTATCTCAATGATGCTTCCAGAAGCTGGAGAATTTTCCTAGAAATTTTTGTGGCGGAATCCCTTGCTGAACATGGGAAGACACCATGGGAAGAAAAGTGCCATAACTCACACTTTTTTCGAAAATCTTCAGAACATCCATATCAGTGTGGCCTTCTTTCTGCAACGTTTTCTCGAGATCTTGCACATTCTGCTCACACCTGTCCAGGACATCCCGCGCTCGTTCAATGGCTGCTTCCGTAATGTGGCCAAAGGGACATGAGACATTCCAGTTTATCTGAAACAGAAAGCCAATAGCTGAATCGAACGGTCACTTCTGACAGCACCTGGTTCGCGAAGTCCTTAAGTTTCTCTGGATTGCTAATATCTTGTATCGTTCTTCGAACTAAGTCTTCTTCTTTCGTTTCCTTATATGGAAGGTGAATATCCGACATGTTGCTCAGTCTCTTGGTTGTCTACAAGTTGGAACCAATTTTATGCAATAATCTACTTATACAAGGTGATACTTACCTGCACCAGCCTGTACTTCTTTGGAAGACTCTGGAATTTATCGAGAGGCCCCCAGTCCTGGCCAGTCTTTGACCGCCAAATCGACTTGAACTCCTTCAGAGCTGCAAAAATTGAAACCTCAAAATGAAGGCGCTGGTAAAATCCACACTCTCACCTGCATCTACGCTGTTGAACGGAGTGGTCTGATATTCTCCGACGCCCTGACCTATACGACCCCAGTTCGTGAACAAAATCCACAGGTCGGTGTCGCGTCGTTTCATCAACTCAATACGGTAGAAATTATGGAAGCCGTAACGTCCGTAGTTCAAGTCGGTTTTGTTGAGTACCGCCTGAAATGGAACAAGTCATCCACATCATGAGAAAATTGAATGCGACTAGCTAAATGGTTCATAGCTTAGCCTGCAGAAACTCGAGTAGCTTCACTTACCGCCATGAACTGTTGAGTGATCGGGCAGCGTACGAGATCGGCCGTTTCACTGTATCCGCTCATGCTGGACGGCTTGGGCGTCTCAGGTTCGCTGTCCATTTCGTCCTCGACCCGCGACAGTTCGATGTACATCTCCGAGTCCTCATCAACTTTGTACTTGCAGGCGAGATCGGATACGTCGGGCAGATCCGAGACGCCCTCGCTTAAATGTACAAAGAGATACAAAGTCACAAAGTTGACGGATACTCGACACCTTGCACGTACTCATTCGTGATCTTTGCCTTCTTTGCGGGGGTGCCAAGGATGGCCTTCATAGCGGCAGCAATATTTCGCTGTTTCGTTTTGACGGCGATGTCCAATGGGGTATTTCCTTCCTGCAAAAAGGCATGCCTCTCGAGTATATTAGGTGTGGGAATGTTCCCAACCTTATTCTTCTGCTGCAGCAGTTGCTTGATCTTCGCCGGCGCCTCTTTGAGAAGCTGCTGGAGAAGCTCCACATTCTCCCACTGGATAGGCTCGACCATGTAGTGGATAATGTTTCTTCCCTTCCGATCAGCAAGCATCAAATCCAGCTAAACACAGGAAAACTAGTATCATAACAGAAGCAGAGCAAATCCACAACACCACCAGGTAGCTGTGACTCATTTCCCAGTCGTCACAAAACCGGTATAATTGCCCAAGGCTTAGATTTTTATTTTCCAATGCTGTTGATTCACGTTGTATTCAAGATATTAGGGCCAGGTTCGACTTGAAGCTAGAGTGCCTCCAACTTTTCTTCCTTGCTGGCATGTTCTACTTTACGGTGTGAGGCGATACGGAGATCAGCCTTTCGCTTTTCATACTTTTTATTTGAATAATAACCCACAACTATCTGATTGACTGGTATTCACCATCATGACATTACGACGATCAACAGCAACAAGGAAATTCGTCAGCAAAAACAAGGAGAAAAAGCCCACCTTCTTGTTGCAGATTTTAATTTTCTTCGGAGGTGGTGTGCGCCTCTCCTGCTCTTCTTCCTCAGCCTCCTGTTCCTCAGCTTCGCTTGCGGAGCCAGCACTCTCAGCGTCATGCTCTGAGCCATCTTCGCTCTCGGCACGCTCGTCATTTTCATCTTCAGACGCCTTTCTTTTCCTTCCTTTCCCCAACAAAGTGCCCAGCATCAGCCGCGTAGACTTGTTCCTGGCTGTTTTCTTCGCGGCAGGTTCGTCTTGCTGCGGTGACCCATCTCCACATAGTGCCTGCAAATAGAGAGAGAGAGAGAGAGAGAGAGAGATCGAAAGCGAAGCTATTATCGAAGTCAGTGGTCGGGGCTCTTCTCACAAGCAGTAGACCGCTGCATGCATTGTGGCACTCTGTCTGCACACTCACATACTTCAGTGATATCACAGTTTTTCTGTGGTCCACCTCATGCTGGCAAGCCTCGATTGTTGAGGTGTATTTCGTAGTTTGAAGGTAACTTACGTGTACTGCTGCCGCTCTGTTGGCCAGAAGAGCGATCATCAATGGAGTTCGACCTTCTAGGTCTGTCGCGTTTACATCGGCGCCAGCCGCTCTGAGATGGTACACTAGGCGAGGATCTTCCAGAGTGCAAGCCCATGCAATGGCCGGTAGCGAAGCCAACGACGTCTCCGCTAGCTCGTAGGGTAGCGGAAGAGAGAGAGGTTCATCGATGCTGTAAAATTGGGCGTTAACATATTTTAATGGACAGTGGGTGCGAACTAAGGAAGTATGCACGCAGCGTATCATTAAAGTTTTTTAAGAAACTGCGCTGTTAGTCAAAGCAGGCGCTTACCCGAACCCCCACCTTCCACGCGGTTTTTGCATTTTTTTTTCATTGCGAGCAACGCTTCCTAGTTGCCTGATGGTGGCAAGTCCTAGCTATGTGGCAGCTGAGACAGAACTTCTCAACTCATTTCTACAGTTTTTTTACATGTTTTCCCTCACGTTTGGATGGATCTGGTAGTGAAAAATTTCTAGCAGTCATTATTTTGATGAGATGATGGTGAAGTGGTTGGCTCCGCGGCCCAATTATTGCAAGCAGTGATCTGCCCTAACTGTCTGTATGGGATTAAATCCCCAGCATCAGACTGCTGATTTCATATTTCAACATGAAGACAAGTCTTTTCAGTTCGTGGGTAAGCATGTTTGGAGCAGGATGGCGTTGCTATCTTTCGTTGCTCTGCAATGATTTTAGTAACTTCATTCATGATATGCCTCTCTCTTATTAGGTACTACATCAATAAATGCTCTGAAATTGCTCTTTAAGGTAGTCTAGATAGTTGAGCATATACTCTCAACAATAATCCAATAACGATGAGGAAGTTTGCAAGCGTTCATGATTCTACTCCATAAAATCATTATGCGACCAATACATATTTAGATCGAATAACTTTCGGAAATCGGGTGACTTCCTTCCGTCCGTTGTAACAATCACAAACGAGCTCTTCCGTGGAAGATGGAACAATTAGAGCACTCGACCTCAACCTCCCCCTCCCCCCCCCCTCTCCCCTCTCGAATAAACTCTCAATACTTTTTGTGAGACAACGCCGAAAACTGGTAGATTATGATGAGATACTTGATTGTACAAGTTACAGATCAAGGAAAAGTAGTCACTCGCAGGCTTTTACAACGTAAACAAGTGATAGTAAGACCGCGAACCTGAAGTGAGGCAACGAAGCCAGCTCTTGCACTACAGTTTCGGCCGAGGTATCCTTAACTTCGGATAAATAAAGCACCGCATTCCTTAGTGGTCCCAATGTTGGCTGCGATGGGCGCAGAGACGTCCATGCCTTGCCAGCACGAGCCTGAACGATAAACACTGGACCTGCTAGCAGGATAAACCGCAGCTGTCGAACCGATTCACCTTGAAGTGTTTATAGAGCGCCCATTTGCCGTGACGCACAGCTGCTTCTAAAGGCAGACTGACACCGTCGTTCATCACTTCACCACCCGCGGCATAGAGTCGATGCAGAACTGCGTGCTCCACTCCGTCTTCGGCGAGTTCACCTAAAACTGGACGTCCACAGTTGAGAGACGCGAGGAATTGGAATGAAGCGACAGACCTCGAAAATGCTCAGCAAAAGTTAAAACAAGATTATAGTCGCTCTTTGGCAACTTTTTGCCCAGAAGCCTGGCTTGGAGCGACTTCGTCAGCTGATTTGCTAAGTTGTACTGACATTCCTTCAGCGAAGCGTCTATCATTTGCACCAGGGAGGTTAAGTTCTGGAAAGGAGAGGTGAGCACATCCTCGAAGACCTGCTGTGTGGTTTAATTTATGAAAATACTGCATCAAAAATATCTCAATAAGTTGCCCGTTATTTACTGATTACCAGAGAAAAGAACAAGGAAGTAATGAAAGAGATGGTTGTTAAAGAAGTTTCGGAGTATCTTCGAATCGGGCAAAAGCCAAAGAGAGGTGGAAGCCTGCTAGGCACTTCCTTCTATGCTACTCACTGTTCCAAGAGCATCCATGAGCACGTAGACCATCGCTTCCCAGCCACCACCCTTGGCAATGATTTGAGCAGGTATTGTTGACACCTTCGCCTCGGATTTTTCCACTTTGGCACCTTTCCACTTCCAGAGATCGATGTCAAGCTGAGCTGTCTTTGGAGGAAATACCTGCGAAAGCTCATGGGTTGCATTGGAGAAGAAGTGAACAATAAACCGGTAGATTTAGGAAGGTTCACCTGATCCGTTACATTGCTATCGGCTTGAATCAGAGTTAGTGCAACAGCCTGTCGTCCATGTAGTACCGCTACAGCTAGAGGTGAGTTTCCATCCTGAAGAACTCCACAATAATTATTTCAACCTCTATGTTTTCCAATAACACAATTTATTCCGTACCTTGTTCTTGACGTTGACACTGACACCCTTCCTTAGAAGCGTTACGGCGCAAATATTGGCGTTTTTGAAGGCAGCGAGATGAAGCACAGTGTTACCACTGCAGTCAGCCCAATCGAGCTGAATTCAGGATGCTAACCAAGAGTCAAATTTGAAACATTACTAGCTATGAATGTCAACCTGTTGCTTATTCATATTCCTGGATAGGATGGAGACGACAGCGATTGGATCCCGGAGTCCGTCCGCTAAGGAGCTCTCTATCAGCTGGCTCCGAGAAGCGAACGCATAATGAAGTGGTGTTCGCCCAAACTGAAGGAGAATTTGGGTAACATCATCGGCAAAATAATGAAATATGTAGCTGCTGGGTAGTTAACGATAAATGCATGCGGAAAATCGCACCGTATCGCGTGTTACTTGCGGGCAATTGGCAGCCAACCACTCGATCGGCTCTAGGACAGAGTTCGCAGAGCAGTCGCACGTTTGCACTGCCTCATGAAGAGGAGTCGAATCCTGCTTGTTTGGCTGAAAGCTACAAATACTATCACGCTCAAAGAAAAAAAAAATGATTTGAATCACCTTAATGGGGACACCCTTCGATTCAATGAACCGGAACAACTCGATCGCCCGAAGGTCTTGAGTCCTAGCAGCGTAATGCCATAAGTTGTCACCGTCTGGAAGCAGTTGAGTTTGTCCATCACACCATAGCACTGCTTACTATTATACTTCACCTTAGAGGTACGGAATGAAAATAAGCAGCAGTGTGCACGCAATGGTGCTTCGAACTGTGCAAGTGTCATCAATTTTTTTTTCAATTCCTGGTTTTCATCCAAACAATGTTCCATGGAGATATTTCCTCGCTGGACTGAATTCTTTTTACACGGCGAATCCATATGTGTTGATTTTTGGCAAGCCTCACACGAGGTTGTGAATTGATTTACGTTGACGTTTCAGCAAATCGCTCTCTTCAGAGCCTGAAAGAGCGAACCAACGTACAATCTACTCGACCGAATAACTCCAATACTCCACGGGGAAAATTCAAAGTCTAGTAATAGAATTTTCTTTGTGGAGTAGTAGAGACGTTTGGTCGAGTAGATTGTACGTTGAGTCGCCGAATTCATTCAGGCTCTGAAGAAGGGGATTTGCCGAGACGTCAGCCAATAAATCAATTCACAACCTCGTGTAAGGCTCAGGAAAAAGTCAACACATTTGAACAAATGTCGAAGTTCATCGAAAGTCGGACATTCCGACTAATCCATATGTACTTTGGCAAGGCTTGGCTACTGTGCACTGAACGAAAATGGTGTAGGCCTAGTCACAAAAATCCACTTAGAGATTCCGGGACGACAGACGCAGCCCAAACACACTTCTAATAGAGTTACACCGCGAGGTCAAAGCTTGTTTTGTCGCCTCACGAGCTGCGTTCCTCCCCCCATTGCTGCTATTGAGGGGCGAAGATCTGATTTGCGTGCCATAAACCTAGGAGGGCATCTCTATCTGAGCGAATCTCAGATTTAGCCGTTTTTCTAGTTAAGACTTGGGTAAGCGCCAGCTTACCTAAGTTTAACCAAAAATGTTCTCGAACGCGTGAGCGTCTCCCGCAAAAACGCCCGCGACGCAGGCGGACTTTCGCACCCGCGACGCATCCACACGCGTCCGCAGCCCGGCACCTTGTCCTACCAATAGTTGCGCTGAGCCACGGTTTTACACGAGCCTCAGCTGGCCAGACGAGATCCGCAAGGCTCGCTTTGTCTCCGCCGAGGGAGACACAACCGAGCTCTCATGGCCAGCGACCGGCTTATATACACCTCTCAGGGGGCGGGACGTCACGTGACTATGAGGAGCAAGAACGCAGGTGAAACGCAGGTCCAACGGCACCACAGTCGACCGGGCAGCTTGCCTCCTCAACGCAACCGAAACAAAGGATGGGCTGCATCCACTAGAAGAAATGCAGCAGTTCTTTATCATGCAGCAATGTCCGCCTTCCAATTTTTAGGGGCGTAGCCAAGCAGTACTGCTGCGTTTGTCGTCGCGGAATCTCTGAGTTAGGGGGTTCAAACCGCCACAGGGCTAGCTTTCTTGTGAGCCGAATTTGGGTCTGCCGGATAAGCACATACAGGTGCCTCAGAGAGCAAGAGCTGTACTATCACTCACAGAAAAATCTAACTGCTCTTCTTTTCAAGATCTGGGACAGAGTCGACCAAAGTTAGTTGCGGCGCTGGGGCTATGCGCCACCTCGTTGTCTTCGTGACTGCTTCTGCAAGGAAGAACCCTGCCCCAAGGAAGAATGCACTAACTCTGATCGCCAAGACATGTGTTTTATTCTCCATATACATATATGAAACGTTTACGCATCTTGCATTTTCTACAGACTCTATTTTGGTGCGTCAATAATAGTGACGCACCCTGTGAAATGACTACGCCTCTCACACAGCCCTCAGTGTTCTTTTTATTTGCAAGATGTCCTGGTAGGACTCAATTGCCCTTGAGATGTTTTTTTTTTCTAGAACTTAGCGCATGTAAGTGAGGAAGGTACGCAGTGCTGTCCGACTTGTTTTGCGTTTGCTCAAATGTCCATGGCAAGTAAATGCTTTTATTCAGCACGCCTGAGGAGCGGGGTCCGCCACCACACCCATGTATTGAACTTCCGCTTGTGATCTTGTAACTCTCTTAGAGAATGACGCAACTTGTTGGGTGATTTGAGGGACTAGCTCCAGCGAGGCTTAGGGATCATTGGTTTTTCACTACCAGCAATAATTTCTTGTCTTGTAGCATCTATAATAGTCGTAGAACTAGGCCCTTATAATTTCCTGATTATTTTACCTGCTTAACCTTGCCACAGCATCCTAAGTATGTCGATTTATCATTTATTCATTCCCTTATAGTGAGTCTTTCTGTTGTTCCGTTTTTGTTTAATTTACATCTTCACACTCGGTTACTATCTGTTCCGTACTCGTTAGCTATACATGTTACAACACGCCTACAGGCATGTGGAATAAATGAATGAAAGTAAATGAAATTTTCTGTGGATTACATGGGTAGATGTCCGGATAGATCGCTTTCAATTTAACCCTTCAAGGCTCTGATGAAGGCGAATTCGCCGAAACATTAGCCGTTAATAAAGGACCAACAGCCTCGTATACAGCTCTAGCACACTAATCAACTAACACTCATGAGTATTTCACAGTAAGATGGTTCACGGACAGATAGGATTAGCACATGAAGAAGAACTCACTGGCGTCACTGTGAGCCCAATCCTTTTGAGAGAGTTGCAACTCGTTGATCAGCTCAAACCTCTTCATCTCCACTATCAGCATCGCAAGAGACTTGTTCAGAAGCTTTCCTGAACAAGAGTACGTGTGCGTAGAATTAAATCAGAATCTCCTCCTAATAATTAAAGTGTGGAGAATAACACTCTACAAAATGTGTCTCGCAGTAGTTGAAGCAACTCTTAGGTTGATGTTGAAGTGGTTTTGTTACTGCATAGTATAATTTCGTGGACTGGTCTTCAAATAAGGCCTACTTCATTCTTCTCCACACTATTTCAAGGGCGGATTCTGTTATATTGCTATATTTCCTTACTAGTGATTTTTACAGCAATTTTAGGATCTATTCAGTACACCGGAACGAGAAAAGACACATAGAACAAGCATAAGCTAAATAAAAGAAATGCTTAGTAAGTCTTCAAAAGAGCAACCTCAGGCGTTAGGCCAACATTCTCGGAACTTCCTAAGCGTGCTGTTCGAGATATTATTCTAAATAATTGACTAATAGCGGCCTATACTAGACGTGTAACCAAACTCAATAAAAATACCTAAAATCTGTTACGGTTGAGATAAATCATAGCAGGTGCAAATTACGCCGGTGCAAGATTTTTGCAGAACTAAAATTGAAAAAGCGGATTTCGGAAATATCGGAATCTGATATTTTTTTTTGCTTGAACCACCCACAGTCTCAGTAGGAATTATCCACACAAAAACGCGCAAGCGACAATCATCAGGACAGAGGAAATTATACAAGCCATTCCTTTGGGAAAAAAAAACCGCTGAAAATCTCTGATAGCCTCGAAAAAGTGAGCTTTCATGGCAAATCCCAAATATTCAGAAAATGGAATAGATAAACCTCAAGTTTCTGCTCTCCATTTCTGTTTTAGTGACTATCTTGAACACTGTCTAGAAAGCTCTGATAAACTACTCACTCTCTTCATGCTCTGGACCAGGTTCGTGGACAAGTACAGCGTTATGTACCCCTTCAGTGCAGCCATGTTCCTTTGTGGTACGAAGTATGAGCCTCGCGGCCTCAGGGTTACTCCGTAGGGCAGAGATTTCAAGCCCATATCCGGCAGGACCCCTGAGTTCCAGCAATTCCCTTAATCAAAACGTTCCTACTAAAGAATCGATATTTTAAAGAAAAGAGTCTACGTTCTCCACGCAGGGATACGTGCTAATACCTTAGCTTCTTCTTCTCAATAGCCATTTGAATCGTTTGCTTGAGCAACTGCAAACTGCCACTTTCCAAGCCAACATTCAGCGCCAGGTAGACCAAAGTTGTACTGTGCTGCGGCTCAGAAAAGCCATTAGAGGTCTTCTTAGGGACGGAGGCCATTGTAAGGCAATCAGGACACAGCTGACAGGCCCACATAAGCAAATTGTTGATGTAGTCGCAAAACATCTGCAATGGTAAGAGGTACGGCAATGGTCCCACAAGGAGTTTTACAAGAAGTATATCTTCAAAGGATACCTTGACTTGGCTGGCTTGGCAGTTCGGCGGCCATCTGGTGGTGGAATAAGAACGCGCGGCCCGGAGGACTGGCTGCAGACCTTCGGAGTCCGGTTGGCGAAGCCACGTGCCCACCTCGCCGTTGCAGTGTTTCTGTATAGAAATTGCCTTAATGTAGCTCTCACATGTGAGAGTTTCTGAGTTGGAAACGTCTTTTTCAAGCTTGAAGGTTTCATAATAATTCGGCATGCATGTTTGCACGGACAGGAATGGAAGAAATAGCTTGACGGCAAAGTAACGCAAATATTTCTTGTCGACATAGCCATTATGTTGTCGGGAAATTTTCCCGACATTCTATGTTTCCCATTCGAATCTATGTATGAACCATCATTATCGACAACATACTGCCATTTATCCGGTAATTTGAGAGGACGTTTGTATAGAAATCATGGAGTCCAAAGCCAAAAATTTGCTGAGCCACTTTGTGAGTTGGTCCAGATTGTCAGTCGGCTTCATCTTTCCATGCATTTGGTTGGCCAGCGACAGAAACATATGGTAGTGATGTTACATCCGGTGAGTACTGTTGATGGCCTAATGTGTGCCTCCGTAAGCGTTCAAGATATTGCTGGGTCTCCTTCGCAATGTGTGAACGAGCGTTGTCGTGCAGAAAGTAAACCTTGTCCTGAATCCACGTAAAGCCGCAGAGATGCGATCCAACTGTAGAGTTCACCTGTAACAATTCGGTAGTAGCAGTTACCGATGAGGAGTACCCTTGCAATTTCACCAAAGACTAAGCATTGCCATCTAAGGATGGAGTTCTGTTCCTCTAGAATCATAGAATCTCTGAGTCGAAGTCACTGGCGTTTTCGAGTATCATTCATCCCAACTCCTGACCAAGTTGTCGAGTCAAAAGAAAGTTTGTGTTGTTGCATGCACCCATCCGCCTACAAAGTTGGCGCCCACTCAGGGCATAAGATATCCAACACCGAATTTCCACGTCTTTCCGCGGCGATGCAGATGAGCAGCTATTGTGTCGTGACGGAACTGAGTTCGCCTGCAAGCACACGGTTGTCATGTCGCTGATCCTCTTCAACCAGCTCCAAAAGGCGCTCGTCATCAACTTCAACCGGTCTAGCAGACCTCGTTTGTCGCTCAAGTCGAAGTCACCGTATTCGAGCCCGTCGGAAGAGATAGTCGACGCCGCCAATGCATAACATATGTTCTTCTTTGCATCGTTTACGTTACTGTGATGCCTGAATTCGTGAAGCAGGAGCAGGCGAACCCATTTAGAGTCGAGGACAATTTCTTCCGCCATACTCCCAACAAAATTCAGTGCAACTAGGCGAATCTTTACATCCAATGGATAGCTATTTCCAAAGCAATTTTTAGATGAGATACAACATGCAAATTTAAGTGGCGGGAAACTTCTCTGAAAACCTAACATTATGTTATTAAGGCAAGGATAGCATCAGAACAGCCGACTGATTATCATTTCACAAATAAGTGAAGGAAAAAGTATGAACTCTACTGAACAGCTTTTTATGGCGAAAATACACTTATGTGTTGAAAAGAAAGAACAAACCAGTAAAATATCATTGATGATGGGGGAAACGTCGAAAAGCTGCTGAGGCGGGGCTGACTGTCCACGCCAGAACCCTGCGTTGGACCACACCTTCATCGGAAGTTCCATGAGGACGTGGAGGAGATTGAAATCAGGAGACCTGAGAAGTGTCAGCTCAGATGTTGTCTAGAAAAATCTCTTATTTTTTGTTAGGCTCTAGCGGACGGAGGAGTATGAAAAACATCAAAAACTGATATAAACAAAAAAGGAAGATTGAATAAACAGATCCTTCAAGGGGAGAATGCAAGAAAGCTGAATAGAGTGTTATAGCCAATTTCACCCAGCCTAACGGATTAATGGATTATCTACTATTTGAACTCCAATTAAAGTGAAGATCAGATTCTACTCACCATTGAGAAGCGAGCGTCTTTCTAATGTCACGAACGTACTCCAACATCCATTTGAAAAGCAATAGGTTCGCCGATTGCAAAGCGATATGCAGAGGGGTCTCGCCTATAAAAAAATCAGAAAGTGGTCCTAAAATGGAAGGAGCTCGTATTTTCTCATTGCCGGGAAAATTATTTTCGAATTTTCGAAGTGGCTCCTTCTCATGGTTAGTTAACCAGCAATGAAAGGATGAGTCTGAAGGAATTTATCGAGAAGGCTTTCAGCGAGGAAAAGGCAAAGATTTCGTTTTTCATAGCTACTCACATCCGTGCGTGGATATTTTCCCGGACTGCAGACAAGTGACCAGAAGAAAAAAAGAGAAGAAATAGTTCTTGTCAGACAACCAAATTCATGTGATGAAAATTCTTTTTGAAAAAGTTGAAGAAAATGAAATCGCGAAGTGGAGATTGTTTTGAACCTATGAGGTCTGTTTGTAAGAAAATTTCGGCTCTGCAACTACTTGAGAGGTGCTCCGGATCACCTGCATCGTTTTGCGCTTAGATTACTTGCCCCCCCCCCCCTCCTTGCTCGGAAGTTGCGACTATGTAAATGTGGGCAGAGATCCTAAGCCCAACTGGTCAAATTAGACGGGAGCTTCTTAGCCGCTGATAGATCTGAATANACCTGCATCGTTTTGCCCTTAGATTACTTGCCCCCCCCCCCCCTCCTTGCTCGGAAGTTGCGACTATGTAAATGTGGGCAGAGATCCTAAGCCCAACTGGTCAAATTAGACGGGAGCTTCTTAGCCGCTGATAGATCTGAATACAGCTTCAATCCCTAGTCAACCAGTGTACACATTTCTGCAGCCCCCTCCACTCTTCTTTACAGAGAGGAGCCCCATATAATCTTTCAACTATTGCGTTCCAGGGCAATCTGCAGAATCCCGTCAATGGAATGAAGTTGTTAATTCGAGGATTGCCTTTGAGTGTAGGAAAACCGGTAGTGGGAGATGTCCAACTACCCATATTGCGTAATGCATTCACAAAGGAGTGGTTTCACCAAGTTGTAAACAGGCTCATTAAAAGGCAGCACATGCGGAAATTTTCATGTTTGAGATTCCGCTGAATTTTGAGGTTATCAGGCACGATGAACTCATAGGCAGTGAAGAAACAGCGTGAAACACCCCCGAAAACGAGAAATGAAGGCAGTGTTTCCCATGCGCCCAAAGCGCGGACGAGTGGACCGGCGTGAACACGGCCAGGCGGGTTCACGACGACAGTTCGATTTTCTGTGCAGGTAAGCCATTATTGTTTGTGTTCGTTTCACATTTATGATAAGATGAGCCTGCACTTCACCACCCGCACATCAGCTCCGAGTCGAGAATTTCCGCGGGTGCTGCCTTTAACGACAGCCATCGAACACAAACACCACATGCTTTGAAAGCAAGTAGCTTTACTTTGAGAAACGGCTAAACTGGCCCAGTTCCGTGATTTCGCTTTTTACAAGCACTTATAGAGATTCAGTATGTCCTTTTTGGATATGATGTCCCAAAACGGCCTACATCTTCCTTCGTGCACTCACTCCCCTCACAACGAGACTCACTAGTTCTGCTGAACAAGTGAATAGCAAGATTTCATTAACATAGCTCATTTTCTGCATCGAGCTTTTTTTACTTTTTTTTCTACTTTCCAACCAGACAAGTAATGATTTCGAACTTCTTCTCCCTTACGTCTGCTACACAGTAATCATTACCGGAAAAATATTATGAATTTTCAGAACACATTCGGACCTGATTGATTCTTAGCCTCCACATCTCCACCGTGCTGCATGATTTCTTCGAAGCATGTTCTGTAATCCTTCTCGGTCATTCCCGTCTGTGAAGAGTCTCCTGGTTGCCGTATTCGAATGCTTATACCAGCAAACACGTGCATGATAGCGTTTCCCAAGCCATCCGCGATCGAGCAGTCAGCACCTCTGGAAAACGATGATCATGTTCAATAAAAAAAATCAAATTCTAGAAATTGATCCATTCATTCTCGAAGAAATTATGTTCAAATTCCAATCATCAAGTCCCGTTTGTTTTGCCGTACTCAACAGCACCAGCTGAACAAATCTCCCTCCTCCCATCTGTTTGTGACTGATGACAGACTCCTAACAGTGTTAGACACGCGATTATCTTTAAACCGCTAGAATACAAGCTCAGAAGACCGCTCCAAAAAAGAGCATTTCCAGGCGCTAGATGAGGGCTAATCTGCGAACCACGCTGAATGACAGAGAAATTATAGGAAATTCTCCAAGAAAAAATTACCTTGACAGCAGGTAGTTTATCTGCTCGGCAAGCTCGCTATGACAGTCCTCATCAGCATATCGTAGCAGCGAAGACAGCAACGTCACACCCTCCATGTCCTTTCCGTTGATGTCCACGAATTCCGACTTCTCCTCCAGGAGCCATCGCACAATTCCATAGTGACCTGCCAGGGGACTCGTTAAAAATGACAACTATGAAACCAAGTTTTTGTTTGAAACGCACCTTTCAAGTACGAGATTGAGAGCGGTGTCAACTTCCAGTCATTCTCCTGCTTCAGACAGCTAGGATCAACGCTAGCCAGGAGCTTCAGACACTCCAACCATCCATAAGCAGATGCGTAGTGTGCTGGGGTGTTGCCGGACGAGTCACCCTGGAAACCCATATGTAACCCTTTTGCAAGATTTTTCTGGACAAGGAAAAGATGACCTTGAGAAAATCAGCTCCCTTTGCCAACAGCATAGCTGCACAATGCTCCTGTCCATTTATAGCAGCGTGTGAGAGGGCGGTGCGCTTCTTGTGATCCCTAGCCATGATGATGGCCCCATGCGCAATCAGGCACTCAGCGATTGGCAGATTGCCAAGGGAGCAAGCAAGCTGGAAAATAGGTCAGTGAAATGGAACATGCGACCGATTAGTGATACATACAAGAGATAGCTATCCCTTTGCTATAAATAGAATAGAATAAAATAAATAAATAGATAAATAAGTAAATAAGTGAATCAATAAATAAATAATAATGAAAAATAAACAAATGGACCATTTTTCAAAGTATTAGTATGGATATTTGGGAGAATATTACTTATTAAAACTAAACTACGTGGCAGAAAGATGATTATAAAAACAAGATTACTGGTAAGCGGCGAAAAACAGGATAGATAAAAATGAAGGAGAAAGCAAATAGAGAGAAGAGAACAGGAACCAGAAATATGTAGGAAAACGAAAGGAAACCATAGCCAGAAGTAAATCGCAAAGTTGCACGATCATTTGGAATTCTAAAATGACTTTTACAGAGACTAGAGAGAGAGAGAGAGAGAGAGAGAGAGAGAGAGAGAGAGAGAGAGAGAGAGAGAGAGAGAGAGAGAGAGAGAGAGAGAGAGAGAGAGAGAGAGAGAGAGAGAGAGAGAGAGAGTATCGGGATTTTTTTGTGAAAATGGGATGGTTCTCAAAATGTACCAAATTTCAATTTGTGTTTCCGTTTCGCTCGCATTGCAGAGCTACTTGAGATCAATCGAATTCGAATTAAAATAACTGAAATATCCCTATGAAATCTCCTTAGCCCAATTACACTACCGGCCGTGTAATCTCAAAAATTTCCGAGAATTCGCGAGAAATCGCAGACTTTTCGAGATTTTCCTATAACTTGGTTGAAAGTGGTCTTTCTTGAAAGCTAAATATACCACGGTGTTCCACGAGCCGCCGTCCTCTACCTATCTGCGTTATCTGCTCCAGAAATGACCCTCTCGTTTAATGCAGGCTGCGTGACCCCCTTTTTTCTGCGCATTTCCCCATTGGCACTCTATCATATGACCAATTAACGCTTAATTAGCTACTTAAAAATTAACTTTTTGTGGAGAAACCTTCAACAGCCGGTATTGTTACAATCGTATAGTTTAGTTGAATGAGTTCACGAGCATCATTTTAATATCTCACTCGGTGTTAAAATTTGAAGAAAAATTATTACATGGCGAATGACCAGGAATTTCAAAATTTCCCATGATTTCTTTCTGAGAAGACAAGAAGTCATTTTTTATTTATATCCAGTGTTATATTCTAGTGTTCCTTTTGTTAAAGCAGTGTGGTCTGGGAAAGAATATTTTCAGACACAAATGTTAAATCTGAATTCATTTCGCATTTTGAAAATAATCAGCTTATGTTCAACTTCATTCTTTCGCAGACCACTGTGCTTAAGTGGAGATAACTCTAGAATATGATATTGGATATGAATGAAATGATTTCCTGTCATACCAGAAAGAAATCATGCAGAATTTTGCAATTCTTCATCACTCTTCAAGTGGGATTTCTTTTCCAAATATCAACACCGAGTGAGATATTAAAATGATGTTCGTGAACTCACCTATACGATTGTAGTAATACCTGCTGTTGAAGGTTTCTCCACAAAAAGTTAGTTTTTAAGTAGCTAATTAAGCGTTAATTGGTCATATGATAGAGTGCCAATGGGGAAATGCGCAGAAAAAAGGGAGTCAGGCAGCGTGCAAGTAAACGAGAGGGTCATTTCTGAAGCAGATAACGCAGATAGGCAGAGGACGGCTCGTAGAACACCGTGGTATATTTAGTTTTCATGAAAGACCACTTTCAACCAAGTTATAGGGAAATCTCGAGAAGTATGCGATTTCTCGCGAATTCTCGGAAATTTTTGAGATTACACGGCCGGTAGTGTAGTCCTAATGAGGTAACACAACCTCATTAAGATTAGGGCAAAACATTCGAAAAACCCTTGTATGAGAGAGGTAAAAAATTCTATTCATTTCAATCTAGATTTCTTTTTCTTCTCTGGATTTTAAAGGGTTACTCTGAATTAAATGACTTCATAAAACTTCACAGATTTCACAATTTCCTCAAATTTCGGTTGGATAGCCCCGTTTCTGCTAGAGCTTGTTTCCGGGTGGAGCATTATACCTGGAGAAGGCGGTGTGGTCAAGGTCTGCGATTGGACAATCTGTCCAACTGGCCGCTTGCAGAATCGTGCTGTGCTCTTCCTTCCAGGTATAACGCCCCACAACCCGCATTTTTCGTCCCGCTCCTCGAGAGTGCTAGTTTCATATAGAACGAAGGAATGCAAAATTTTTTATAGCTGAGAACACTTCTCATATGAAAACTAATAATTATTGATTTTTTTCATTCTCTTAACAGGGTCTCCTCACTGGGCGCTTAAACTCAGAGGAGCTCACCATCAATGGGGTCATTTTGTTATGCGTCGTCGAGGTCGGATGGTCGACAAGAACTGTTTTGTGCGCCAGAAGAGCGTTCACAGCGTCCAACCTAAGCAAGAAACAAAGAATGCATCAGAGACGAACAGCCAGAGGAAAAATGCACCTTTGGTTGTTTACCGCAAGGCAAAGCGCTGTGTCACCGCCTCTTGTACGGGCGTTGATCATGGACTTCTCCGGCTTAATCGTCGGTGCATCGCCGTCGGTGGTTTCCAGTTTTGCAAGCGCTTCCAGAAGAATCTGAAGCAAGAAGTCAATTTTTGTATGACAAAAGTGTAAAAATTCGAAGACCTTTATATTCTCTTTTCGTCCAGCTCGTGCAGCCACGTGCAGGGGTGTTTCGTGCTGTTTCGTGAGGCATGACGGAGCAGCACCGTTCTTCAGCAGAAACTTCAGTGGTTCAGGTCCCTCGCACACCGCGGCGTAGTGGATGGTGTACCTGGATACGACACCACGTGTTTACGAGTAATTCGTTAGTTATGAGCAATAAAACCAGACCAATTGTTGGTGTCAGGGATGTTGATGTTCGGCTCGATGGTGCGCAGACGTTCGAGGATCTGGAGTTAAGACAGTGAAATTAAAAAAAAAAACATCTGTTGCAAGCAGTGCCTGCTAGAATACACCAGTAAATTTTTGAAGAGATTGAAGGGTTAATTTCTGGCAGTTTTTGGCACTCCAAATAGGGTCATGGAGTTCCTATAAAAGACAAAAATTCCCAGATGGAGGTAGGACAAGGGAGAAAAGTACAAGAATGCAAGAATGCAACGCAGCTACGAAACCATGTTGAGCGACAAACGTGATAAACCCGGCACAGAACCCTCAATCGACTTTCATGAATCATTCTCGCGATGGCGGTGGCATGGCTGCGTTTATACTTCAGCGCGGCGCGACCGTCGCGCACACACAAACTTCCCAAAAGCGGCTGGTCTCATGTGGAACTATGCGTGTATTTCGGTAGCGTTGTGGTAATTGACGATTATCCCCATGATGCGACATAGAGATTTTCCGCAGTGTGCTGTTTATACTTTTTTTCATTTTGAAACCATGTAGTGGTCTGAATCAATGTCACGTGTGCTAGCACGAGCGCTGCGACGAGTTCGTTGGAGTTGTGGCCTGGAATTAGTCCTCGTTCACTTCTTCACCCTGAGGCTGCATGCATGGTTGAGATTAGCTAGGGTAAACGTTTCAGCAATATATCTACGTAATTCTGTTAGCACGGGCGTCAACACGTTTACCATGGGTAATCTCAATGAAGCATCCAGACCCTGGAGTTTCGGGCGTGTATCATCATGAGGGAAAAGGGGGCGTGGCACGCTTCTGCGATTGGTTCGTTCTAATTCTCCTTCACTCGCTCCAATCGCACCCGATTCCATACACATGATCATGCAAAATTTTAATGTGACCGAGAAGGAGTTATTCGTAAAGAGTGGGAAATCTCCGCCTCGTTTTCCCTCACGGTGAGATACCCCCTGGAATTTCTCTAATTGTCGCGTTGCGCATGATTTTGTTGTCGCCAGGACGCCATCACCTTGTAGCGAAGTATAAACACAGCATACGGAAGCATGTCTTTTACTACAGCAATATTCTTCTACTGGACTAACCTTGACGTTCGGATTAATAGCAGCAGTGTGCAGAGGAGTGATGTTGGCATTGTTATACCCCTTCTTCAGCACTGATACCGGTAGAATTCGCTCAGGCAGCGTCCCTCCGGCTCTGAAGAAGAAATTTGCGCACCAGTAAACGAACATATTGAGCTCTCTCTCTCTCTCTCTCTCTCTCTCTCTCTCTCTCTCTC
>JARK01001425.1:634330-655633 GCA_000688135.1 Ancylostoma ceylanicum | reverse complement strand
TCTCTCTCTCTCTCTCTCTCTCTCTCTCTCTCTCTCTCTCTCTCTCTCTCTCTCTCTCTCTCGCTCTCGCTCTCTTTCTTTCTCTCTCTTCTCTGAATAATCAAGCAAATACTCACTTCAACGTCTCCCTGTGCAGATCGTTCATATTCGATTTCGCCGGTCCTTCCGCAAAAGCAAGAGCCATCTCACGCAGACCTAGCCTTGCTGCCACCACAACCTTATCGTCCATGTAATTTATGTTTATAGCTGGAAGACGAAGGTTTAGTTACCCAATTTTGGGAATCTTCCGGTTTGGCAGCGCTCACTTGGAGTAATGTTCGTCTCCTTCGACAGCTTCACAATTTCTTTATAGCTCAACCCGTTTTCTATCAGAAGCTCCACTCCACCGGAGCCTGAATCCGTGCCAGATTCGAACTTTAGGAAAGCGTTGTTTCCTTCGCGGCCACCTAAATGCTAGGAGAGATGACTAAGTTCGCGATGAATATCAGGATGGGGAAAAGACCTCGAGTCATTTCCACTGCTCTAGTGGCTCGTCCTAGCATGTAAAAGTTCGATCGACCAGTGGTCCTCTGAAATTGAGTAATTCAAAATTTCGGTACTTCAATAAGCTTATTCTTCGCCCACCCTCTGCAAAAGGTTCGGCTCCTTCCGTGGGGATTTGTCAGCTGCCAACTGGGACCTGAGTTTGAAGTATTCCTGTCGGACGGCATCATTCTTGCACAAGATCGCCACCGAATCAGGCGATCGCCCGTCAGCGTGAGAGAATTTGAATTTGCACGAAGCTGGATCAATGTTCCTTGAAAATAGTGGAATGGGTAATGTGAAGACTAAATGAGTACTAGAAGAGTGTAGAAAAAACTTGCACTACATCCAGCTTACCCTGTTAGCCTAGCTCCAGGATGCCGAACTTAATCCCAACTATGAAAGCACATGCAGAAAGAAAACTACTTCGACCTACGTAGTACCCGCATCCATAAAAGGTGGGTCGCCTGTTACCCGCCAAGTGAACGAATTTCGCAAATAAAAAAGAAACAAAAAAAAATCTCCACGGGTCCCGGATAAACCACCGGAAAGGTGGTTATTTTCGTATATATGTATATGTACATTAAAGGGCTGGTGATCTCTTACTCTCTCTAGGGTTCTGTCACTAGAAGGATCGGTAATCTCTTACCCATGGGTAGAGTTACCCATGGATAGCAGCTGCGCATAGACAACGTCATATACGGGTGAACCTGCTTGTGGGTTACATGGTAAAGATTAAATTTGAGAGCGTTGATACATTCGCAGTGGGTAGTCCCAAACATCCAGAGGCCTCATGCATCGTTGGAATTACTCAGGGTGAATAGTTGGCGCCCGTGTTAACGAAGAGTAAAATTGTGGAGTGTCAACAAGTTTACCCTGGTAATTCCAATGATGCAAACGGTCCCAAAGGCCTTATGCACCACTAAGACAACCACATGAATTTATTCATGGTTAGCACAGGCGTCAACACGCTTACCCTGGGTAATCTCAGCGATGCCCCCATATTCACGCCCTGAGGCTGCAGGAGTCATTAAGATTACCCAGAATGAACATGTTGACACCACACGCATTAACCCATCTTTAACGCTGGCGTCAACACGTCTACCCTGGGTAACCTCAGTGACGCATCCATACCGTGGTTACTTCTTAGTGAACCACATATAGGTACACCATGACACCCTTCTCAATAGTAACTGGCAAAAGCCTCTCGCACCTGTTGTCCGATCTCATGATTCTTCGCATCTCCTTCAGATCTCCTCTGGTGATTGCCCTCATGAGCAGTCTGACATTACTTATAAAACTGGCGTATTCAGGTGCTTTCGGAGATGTGAAAAACGGATTTTCCTGAAAAAAATTCAAGACTTATATTCGATAGATACCCCTGCGCAACGATTCTCTGACGAAATCTTCTGACGATTCAGAAAGAGTTTCGATTTCTTTCGGAAGTAAGGAAGCTAATTTTCGCTTCAGTAGAATGAAGGAGTCAGAGCAGCCCACGTTATAACACACCTTGAACTGTTTCACTCCTGGACGAGGCGTTAGGCGCTCATTTCCCTTCTTCGGAGTAGGTGGCGCTCTCTGAAGCAGAAGCATCCATGGATAGCAGTTGTATCCTTCCTCGCCAAAGACTAACCTTCTTCACCAGCTTGATATCCTGTCCACGACGTCCTTTTACCACTTTCGTTTTTCCGGATTTGCCCTTTTTCTCAATCACCACCTCCACCTTTCCCTTTCGTCGCGCACCTTTGCCACCCTTTTTCGTGGTACTTTTCTTGACGAAATCTGGTGCCACATGAAGAACCGTTGGTTTTCGAACTCTTGTGGAATGGCGTGTAGGAGCTGAAAAGGCCACTCGTTAGGAAGTTCCATGTTTATGCAATGGACCTAGATAGAAGAGGCTTGTAAGACCGAAGTTGAAGCAATTTTCTTTCGGGTCAACAGCAATAAACCGTTGATAGGTGACAAATGAGATTCATCACCTCCACCGTATCGCGAATCGCGTGACCAAATGCACTACCCTGTTTAAAAAACTTCCTCTAGAGCTCTTCGATGAGCAAAACACGGATTTCGTGGAGTATTTCGTGGAGTATTCCAGAGCGGCTTCCAACACAGCCGTATTAATGCCAAAAAAGTGGTATGCACTGCCCGAAGCAGCCAGCAATGTTTCCTCGATTTGAGCCAGTTGCTAAGATGATACCCAACCTTCGTGTTGAACTCGGTGGTTTTATTACCCAGAAGATTTGATCATTCAGAAGCCATGGTGGAGAATGTATGATGCCTGTACTTGAATGTCTACGCGCTAACAAAAAAAAACGGAGCTAAACTGGCTAAACGAGTTTTTCAAACTTTCGGAAGGACCGCAGCAGAAAAAGACCACGATCATGTGGTTGATAAGCGAGAGACGCAGAGATAGAAACAAAGATGTGGATTGACTACAGCGGGAAAGAACTGTGCAGAGAACGGTGTGGAATAGTGTTGACCGAATAAAAATCGAGTAAATCTAGATATTGACCGAATAAAAATTGAGTAAATCCAGCTAATTTGAATGACATTCAGGGATCCATCCAAAAAATCGGACATTCAAAGAACACAAAGCTTTACAGCCCTTATTTACGTTTACCCAAAGGTAAGTATAGGGTTCTCCCTTTCCTGAACATTTCAATTTGTCGACTTATTCAAACCCGAGTGTTCAAACATCGGATGTATTTAATGCATTACTCGGTCAACGCACTAGTGTAGGAGGACAGCAGCAGAAAGCAGGAAAGAACCGGTACAGTTGTACGAAAGTACCGCAGATCACCACCCAGTTCTTCCGGTTCTCTGCTGTCCGAATATTTTCCTGAATTGGACACCATAAAGTTCGTAAAAATCTTCGAAATAGTATGAAGGACAATGGAGTGGAGACCACAAAATGACATAAATTATAATAGTAGCCAGTCGCTCATTTCGCATTCAGTTCAGAGTGGAAGCCGGTAGAACCATGGCAATGGAGCAGTACGAAGGCGTAGCGATGTATAAAACAAAATAATAGGGCAAAGAGCAGTTGGATGATGATGAAATCTCTGTAAAGAAAAAGCAAAGTAATGACCATCTAGAACCAGGGGCATGGAAAATCATTAAAGGGGACTCAGAGCACCTAGCGGAGCTGATTCTGAAGGGGGGAATATTCAAAACAATAATCAAAACCAAAATTTAGGTATTCCAACACGTCCACACTCTCTCCAGATGTTTCGTACTCTTTGTGCTACATCCAGCAAATAACAATGACTGAAAATGACTTTCACTATTGCGGAGGTTGACAACTGTGAACCACACAGTACGCATGGAATAAGTGCACGGATGTTTCGTCAAAAAAGATGAGTTTTATCCATTTCACTGTCTTCTGTACTAAGTAAATCTAAAACCAGCTGTCGACTGTGGACGAAAAAACCAGTTAATAATTGGATGTATTTCGGCGACAGAAAGAAAAAAATGAACGAGGTTTTGGTCGAGCTGTGGGATCAGGAATCCATAAAAAGCGAGTGTCTTGAGGGATCATGTAAGAATGCGGAACTGTTGACGGTCATGAATAAAAAGATGGAGGTAGAATGTTGAAGTTCTGAGAAGTGCCAGAATTGCAGGGTGACCAGAGGGTCTTCAGAGTAAGGTGTCGTATTCAGGACACATAATAAACAGAGAAATCACGAGATTCAGAACCGAATAATGCATTAGATAAACTCGCATTCGAAAATCCGATTCCGAATAATTCGAGAATTCGGACCTTCGGGAAAGAGTAAGCAATACAGTCTTCGAGGAATAATATGAAGAGGCTTTCCGAGGAATTCTCTATCCCGGACATTTGATTTTTTAGTGGGATGCTAGGTTAATAAATAGATCAATCAGGTAACTCAATAGATTAGTTAGGTTGCTCGATTTTTATTTGGTACCATATATAGTAGGGATGTGGCTGTTTAGCGTACGTAGAATAAGCAAGATACCTTGGAAACAAAACGTATCGGCCCTAGCGAAAATCTCCATAGCTACAGGCTGTGCCAAAATTCGTTGAACTAGCATAAACACTCCTCAGAAACATGGAGATAAGCTCTTAGGTCAGTCGGGAACATAGATAGTACATTTATTATATTTCCTAAAGTTCCTCCTCTGGTAACAGCGAGGACATTTGGAGCGGAGTTGGGAGATGGAGAAGAGCGCACATGGTCAAGTCCGACTTTCATCCGCCACTTCCCCGACTCTTCATGAAAAGTTCCCAAATCCCTATGTGTAGAAGGAGAACACTTCCACTGCTGGACCCTGAGGAAACTCAGGAAACTATAAAATGAGTACTATAAGACTGGGTTCTCAACGGATTCTTTTCTCGTCGCGGTCGAATCGTTTTGTCTGAACGCAGAAATCCCTAAGTTTCCCTCACAGATGTGCGATTTCGTACCTATTTTTCATAATTAACTCACTGTTTTGGCCCTTCTGCATAGGTATGCGCAACCAATCACTCTTCCAAACCGCAGAAGTTGAGGATTGCGAACGCCTCTCTCGGTTCGCTACCCATTCCGGGGAACTTGTTTTTTTTTCTGGATTCTGAAAACTGGGGCCTCCATTGGCCTCGGCAGAGTTTGGTCCTGCCCTCGAAACTTTTGAGGAATAGGCGAATTTGCGCTGACAGCAAGCGTTTCTGAGTCGGCATTTCTGCTCCTCAAATTCTTTGCCGCTAGCAGAGGAAGATTCCTTGGGATTGAAAACAATACTTACGTCCATAAGTGAGCCTTAATTAAATAATGACCAGTACTTTTCTCATTCTCAACTTCTCGAAGTTTCAGCGAACAATTTTGTTTCTCCAAAGACTTTGGCGCCCCCTGTGAGCAACAAACTTTACGTCGGAGAAAGTTGAAGTGACAACAGTTCATGAAAATCCTCTGAATCCCCATTTGTCATGATTTCGATGTAGAGGCCGCCGGGTTGCACGTCGATGCGACGCCGCGGGAGCCATAAAGGACACCGCTATCGTTACGTAATCCAAAGTCAACACCCTAAGAAGAGAAACCCCTTTCTAGCGAGTATTCCAGGGTGAGGATACATCATTGGAAAAGTGGGTAATGGTAATGTGAAATCGAACACTTTGATGGACACCCAGTTTATTTACTCATTTTTAATCTCCATGTTCTTTGATCCTTGAACCTGGGCATTCTCAGTAATCGATTTTAATGTTTTGCCACACAGGTTGTTAGGTGGATATAATATAATATGTGTTGCATAAATAAACCGTCCACCTAACAACCTGTGTGGCAAAACATTAAAATATCATCGATTACTCATTTTTACTTATTTATTTATTTCTGTCCAATAACTGTGAGTACCTACTATTCAACGAGTGAGCAAGACAGTACATGGATGCCGGCCCTGTAGGAAATCCGCTGCTGCTTAAGTTAATGGTGAACTTAGGTACGTTGACACGTTCACCATGGGTAATATCGGGATGCATCCGGCCCAGCTTGTGGATACTGGAGACCACCCTTAGCAAGTGGTAAATGAAGCAGACAGTGAGAAAACGCAGCACAACGCGCTGGCACCAGCATGCATATTTGACATTACCCAGGGTAAACGAGTTAACACCACTAAGTTTACCAAACGTTAATGCTGGTGTCAACACGTTTACCCTGGGTAATCGCAATGATAGATCCAGGACCAGAAAATAAAAAAGAAGGAGGAAGTGCATCGAGGGAATGATGAGGAGCGAGCAAGAAGCAAGAGAAATAATGACTGAGAATTGAAGATGAGGAAATTTCTGGACTTTTTTGGTCATTTTACTCGAACGTTCAGCATTTTCGAACAAAGTGCGCTGAAACAGAGTTTTCCGAGGTTACGTTCGACGAATTAGCATAATACTTTCTAGTATTCTATTTGTTATCCTTCACAACTTCAAAATTTCCACTCTTTGACCTCACTCCCAGCTGAAATGGGCACAAGGAGAGAAACGCCTTGACATCAACAAAGAACAAGAACCGTGAAGATACAAAGCCCCGCGCTAGCCAATGATCCGTAAGTCAAGCTGCTGAAATATTTGAGGTTGAGGTTTGTATAGTATTTTGATTTATTAGAACAGTATACATATGAGCCCAAATTGAAAAAAAGCGGACGATTCACAGCAGAACTGTGAGAAACTTCCCATTTAGGGAGCGATAACAGGCCTTTTTGTAAGGCATACGTATTTAGGAGCAATAGGAGCATGATTACGAGGAATGAAAGTCTATTTCAACGGCACTCCCTGTCAGGGCTGGGTGAGCCTTGGGTAAAATTGGGACTTTCAAAGTCAAGAACAGCGATCATCATGAAAATTGATGGACATAGAATGTGAGAAAACTGGAAATTTAAACATTTAGAGTAGACCTGCAGGTGCAAGAGGAAAATAGGTGCAAACCAGAATATTCTTAACACATTAATGACCTCACGATTTCAGCATGCGGTACCACGTGGGACACGGGCGGTTGGGCGTTTATCATCGTGAGGGAAGAAGGGGCGACTGTGATTGGTGCAGTTGGGCCAACGTCACGCCTACTTGTATGGCTCGTACGGCGCTAGGCACAAATAGGCGATGTATCATAGGCTCGAGTTGAACACATGGGAGTGACGGGCCGCACGAGTGCGCCAATCAGAGTCGCCTGGCTACACCCCTTTTCGCTTACGATGACACACATCCAGGGCGGTCGCATAAGCCGCATTTGCGTCAAATTCGATTTCGAATAAGTTGAAATCTCGAATTCCCGAACAAAAAGCAGAATTATATTCCACGAGGAATAATAAGAAGAAGTTTATGGCTTTTTCTTGGTTTAGGGCTTTTTCTTATTTCAAAAATCGAATTTTTCGGATCGGTTCTGATGAATTAAGAGGTGTCATTCGATTTTTAATCGCTTTTATACACTTGTGACCGACCGGTTGTACACGTGGTTCCACGCGTCGCATCACGTGCCCACAAGCAATGACGTCATCTTGTCCGAGAAACTCCCGGGGAATGCGCCCGCACGCAAATGTCTAATTACCTGTTTATACAGGTTAGGACACGAAGCTGCAGGAACGAACGAGAATAATGACGATGACATTGATGAAACTAGTGGATGCGCAGGCACTCAGAGTGTCACGTTGCATGTGGTGCAGCGCGCGGTGCGGGTCTCGATCACGAGACTCTCTTACACGTATAGTGTGTATGTATAGACATCCATAAAAGAGTGCAGTTTCCAGGAAGACAGATGACTGAAGGGAAACGCCCAAAACTGGAATCGCTCCATAGAAAAACTATTCCAAAAATGTCTACTTCACTCAGAACCAGCGTTTGAATGCGCAATATAGCTGGGATTCGAGAGCGCCTGTGTGAAGCCGTAAATCAGCCCTCTGCTCTGTTCTGTTCTTGCCTCCATGAAACAGATGCTACACAGAACCAGCTGATAAAGAAGAATTTCGTGCTAATAACAAACGGGAGTTGCGAAATAGGAATAGTAGCAAATGAAGCCGCCAACCAGCAAAGTTATGAGGACGAGAAGTGCTTTTCACAGCAATATGAGGCAGGAGAGGCTCGAGAACTCATCAGTAGTGAGGTTGAGGTGTCAGAAGCGAAGAGGACTAACCTGGTGGCGTTGGCTCCTCCACTTTGCTGCGTTTCTTCGCCTGCCCCGACTTCATCAGCGTCGCCTTCGTCCTCGCCATCCCTGCAAGCACTGATCTTCGGTTTATGGCAGTTATCCGAAATCAAAAAGGATCAGGAACGAGAGCGTTTTGAAACGGGGAAACGTCTGCCAAAACGTGCTGCGGCAGCGAGTTCGAGCAAGAGGGGCAGAGTGCGCGGAGACAGCACGCGCTGCGCGGAGACGCAGAGCGGTCTGGGCGCCGTGAGTCAGACAGCGAGAGAGACAGAGGGCGCGCATCAGAGCGAGGACTTCTGGTCGTTTTTCTCCCCTCATTTTCTTCGAGTGGGCCTCTTGGGTGGTCCGTGGTCCAAGTGTAGGACCACCACAGCACCGTTGGACGCGAGGAGGAGCAGGAAAGTGCGAGCCGGCTGGCAGCGGAGTGGGTAAAAGGTGACGCCGCCGCACTCGAGGACTATCTGCCCTCGTGTTGATGATACAGGGAAATCGTCACCGGGACAATGGGGCTGCGTCAGCGCCTGGAAAAAAAGGATGTATAGGGTTTCCTGAGGATTTTCTTGATCAGCAGACACTTTCTGGGCTTTCACCATTGGTGGGGTTTGTGGATGCTTCTGGAAAAGTTGTGGTGCAGTTTATTAGCCGAAATAGGACCGAAAAATCTCTACGCAAAAGCGGTTGTACTCCTCGTGGAAGTATAGTTTTGGCAGCATGAAAAAATTTGCTAAAAGTGCTGGATTACTTCAAAACTGAGACTACCTAAAGAAGAAATGAGGAAGAAAGTGCATGAGGATCGGAAATGTGGAAATACAAAGTGCACAAATTTTAGCTGTCGTGAACCAGGGAGTAAATAAACCATTGGATGTGAGGGTAATATGGGAAATAAGGTTTCTGCAATATGTAAAGGTTTCTACAATATGTACACCAGTAGCGGACGCAGGGGGGGCACCCCCTCCCTCCGAGAGTGGGTAGCCGAATCTTCGAAATTACTTTACAAAATGTAAATAAAACCTACTATTGGTATGTTTCTGATAGTTCATTTTCATTATTATTTTTTGAATAATTTTTATCAATTATTTATTCTTATGATTTCTATTAATACAGGTTATGAAGGAGAAGGTATAGGCAGTTCAAAAAAGTCATTATTGGTGCATTTGCAGACTGAATATAGGCGCTGCTGTTGTACACTACTAAGCATACGTGATATTGATTAAAAACAACCGCGTCTCAGTCCATGGTCCTTTAAACAATACAGACTGCTGGTTGAACCAACTATATCAGTGCTTTGACGTCCTTGCAGAAATTGTGTATACTGAAAACGTGAACAAGAAAAACCGCAATCCTCTCATCAAATCCATGAATAACGTCGAGGTGGTTTTGCTTACTCTTCAAGAGATAATTGCTTCCAGATGCTTCAGAAATCAGAGATTTAGTCATAAAGGCAGTTTGTACCAGTTTTGGAAAATCCTCTGAAAATGTTTGCGTGTGAGTGCGTGCGTCAGTCGCACGTCACCTAAACGCAAACATTTTCAGAGGATTTTCCATATGAGGACCGATAAACACGGCAGGTACATCGTCAATGAAATGAACGCGCTGTTGTTGCACTGCCATAAACTCCTGCGTCTGAACTGCGCAAGCGATGCGATTGGCCTTATCCTTCATCGTACGGAAGCACGTGCGTCCAACGCGCGCATCTGATATAAATTGCCCTAAAAGCATCTGGTCGCACTTCTTCTGTGATGAGTGCGATATCTCTTATCCATAATTTCTGACTCGGGCACAAAAAAGCCTTTGTGGTGTTAGGGTATGCTTCTAACCTACGCAATGAAATGCTACTCAGTCTGTTAACTTAATTTTTCCAAGTATTCCCGTTTCTGTATCCACTTACTTAATGCATACAAGTCATAGATGGTCTGTGAAGAGGATTCCTAACAATTTACAACAATCAACTTTGGAAGAAGAATCCAAGAGATTTTCCTCCGATATGCTTCTTTCTAGCTTCCTCATGATCCATAATACCAGCTGAGGTGGCCAGGATGAGGTACAACTGACGGGATGGGAGCAGGTTTGTGGTGCACTGCTCGATATCCTTGAGCTTAGAGTCAAATCGAGGAGAATTGACAGAGCATATGTTAAGTCGGCCATTGAGGTTGACGGCGATCTTTCCCGCTCGGTGATCATCGACAATCTCGAACCCTCCGATGTAACCGTGCCTCATCATCACACTCAAAAATCGGACAATGACCTTGGATGCTGGTCTGGTAAGGAATTGTCGCTTTCCACGCTTTTCAGCATTGTTGATGCAGTTGAGCGCATCGGTGAGGACAATTGTACGCAGCATTTTCCCGAAGTTTAAAGCTACGTAAAACCTGGGTAATTAGACCGTTAATTAAGGATAGTATTGAAATTTTCCTTCAACTACTTCCTCTATGCACTTCTTAATCACTATTTGCACGCGTACGAACCACACAACAAAAAGACTTTCCGAAGAAACAGCTTTCATATTCGTCAAACTACGTACAAAGCTCGTTGAAGGGGTGAATTCGCTGAAGAGCGAAATAGATTCCGCGTGTTGCCCACGAGTTTGCCTAACCTTCTGTGCCTATCGGCAAAGAGGTTGGATTCAAGTAGTATAACCCGCAAGGCAAACACCAAATCCTTGAAGCTACACCTATGTGTTGTATGAAGGCAGTCGGTATGTACTTATATATGTAGGAAACAGGAAAGCCATGGGTTGCCGAACTCTCGAAAAATACTGAATAAAATGAAGATTGAGAACGATTTTCTCGCCAGAAAGGACTGTTTAACTTTTGTGACGCCTATTCAGAAAACGTTCTAGACCTCAATTCTCATGCTTCATTGTATATTCAATATCAATACCATGCTTTCTCACACTGCAATACCTCGATTTATGTCAACGTTGCAGAGCGAAAAGCTCAATATTTGAATAGAATAATAATGAACTTCATGTAGACCATAACGTAGAGGTGTAACACCTTAAAAGTATTCCAAAGAAATTACGTCACATCGTTTGAGCCAAAGAAATTACGTTACATCGTTTGAGAAATAGAGAATTTGCTTAGGACAGTAAACCTCCTAAGGATGAAGATCAGACATTACGATTATTTACTCCCTCAGAGAAACCCCTCCAAAGCTTGAGTGATTATTTGATGAAATGGTGCATAAGAAGGGACGGGGAATTTTTAACTCCTGGTCTGGAAGGATTTTCAAGAGCTGTTGGTCGACTGTACGGCGCTTCGTTGCTCGATGAGTGTTCGGGATGACGTTTCGGTTCCCTTCTCTTTCTTAATGGAAGAGCAGTAGCTCGATCAAGAATCCTCTCCGGGACAACAAACATTGGGGTTTTCTTGATAGTTAGTAAGTTTTCTTATTAGTTAACATCAGATGTGATGAACAACTGTCAAAAACCCCAGATTCGCCAACACGGCGGCAATTCCATCGTGAGCGGCGCGGTCGCGCTGTGTGCTTTTCAAAGCCGCCGGAGGGCTACAGCTACAGCTAGAGCTACTATCGATGCCCACTCTAGGAAGGTGAGGCTATTTACATTGTTCGCATCAAATACGCCGTAGCTTCGCGCATTCAAGAGCACTTGACACTTTACCGATAAAAAGTAATTTTTTTGCCTGTGTCGTATATTGGGAGGAAAAGAAAGAAAGAGAAGAAAGTTAGATAATTTAGTAAAAGACTATTTACATTTTAAAATGTCCAAATTTTTGCAGTTCTCAATCAAATCTCTCCTTTGCAGTTTATATTTTAGATTATATTCTTTGTTTTCTCTCCTATAGACCACGGGTGTATGCAAACTTATTTATTTATTCATTCATTCATTTATTTATTTATTTATTTATATATTTATTTATTTACTAAACTCAAAGATGCATCGCAAAGAAACAACACAGAAATCATAGGAAGAATAGTATTATAAAAAGGAATAATTTTATAAGAAAAGGTCCAGCAGCAAATAAATAAATGAGTAAATAAACAAAGTTTTTAGGAGCGCTGAACGAGGGGGCCTCTGAAGAACACTTCAGTCAACTGGTTTCCGCTGAATCAGTGTTATTGCACCTGCTATTGACTGCATAGCAATGTCAACATAAAAGGTTATATTCTCTCAGGCATTCACCAGCCCCTTGGGAATCTGATGCTATTGCACTCTTGCAGCTCTGCTTCTATGCTATGTGGTATTCCCTAGTAAAGTGGCCTCTAACCGCAAATCCAGGAAAAGATGGGCAGAGAAAACAATAAGTGTGGATATGTGAGCAAGCGAATGCTTATCTAATTAATTGACATTAATGTGAGAATGAAAAAAAAACCAGAAGACTGAATATGATGACAAGACTTGGCTGAACTTCCACTAAAGAGCCGTTGGGAGGATAAGGCAGACATGGAAGCCGCAGAAATGAAAGAGCGCCGCCTCCAGCTCTTCCATGATGTTGCTATTCTTGCTCGTCTTTCCCTATGCATGTCCCACATTGTCCCTAGAATGTCCAAAGAATCACTAATGCCACCCTCTGTTGTCAAATTTCAGTCTTTCATGGAACGTTGCTACGGACAACCAATCAACGTGGCAAGAAAGCGAAGCAGCGCTGGCAGCCGTCCACCATCTGCTCGACCACCAACTTTACAAGCAGAAGGCTGTACGTGCACGGGGAATGACGTGGGTGAGGACGTGTCGACTCGGCGGCGGCGGCCGCAATGGTTTTTCTCGGCGCGGAACTGCCGCGGGAATTGCAACTCGTTTTTCCTTTGAGGTTCGCCGAGTCGCCCGCGCTCGATCAAGGGCGGCGCAGCTGGAGATAGTTATCTTACCTACCGCAGCGTTTCGGCGCATCGAGAAACACCGCGGAGTAGCTCACGCGTTGAGGTTGTACAAATAAACAAATAAATGAATAAATAGATAAATGACTGGACTATCATAAGTTGGTATGATAAACAACGCCTCCTCGAAATTCTTTAGGATAGTATGATGGTCATAGGTTTCCACTATATGTCTAAACAGGCTTGACCTGTCAGTTGTGGGCCATTTCTCAGGATACCCAGAACAGATTACCCAGAACCTGATCACATATGTATGAAACTTGCTCGACCTGAAAGTGGTTAACAACTTGCTAAACCAACCACTTGGCGACTTGCTGGCAAGCTTTGGCTGTCAGGTAAGAACAGCCCATGCTTCTTCCCACTGTAAAAAGGCCTACCTGGACAGAAAGAACCTTACTCATCACATCCCACAGTAATATATCACTGCTGTAAAGCATTTCCCTTTCTCTTTATTCATTTTCTTATTGCAACTCTACATGGAGAGATCAAACTGAAAATTGCAAAGTGCTGTGGTCCTACTCTCCTTGACGTGAAATCACTACAGAGTAAAACTCATCTGTTTGTGTGTTTGTTGGTTATCGCTTATATCTCACGATCCAGCCGACAAAACAACATGAAACCTATACCGTCGGACTCAGAATTGTGCCCCGCAGTGCAACTCACGATCCAACCAACAAACACACATGAAACCTATACCGTTCGACTCAGAATTGTGCCCCGCAGTGCAATGTAAGGGTCTTTTGCCGTTTTTCCAGAAATCGGTTTTATCGATTTTTGGCCCCCTATCCCCATCACTATAGAGTAAAACTCATCTGTTTGTGGGTTTGTTGGTTATCGCAAAAAAAAATCATTATTATCTGCGCAAAGCGCAGCTTCGCCGCGCTTCACGTAGATCACAATGATTTTTTGTACTGCGGGGCACAATTCTGACCCGAACGGTTTAGGTTTCATGTGCGAATGTCTATGAATCGTCTACCACAGAAAAAAGCGGATGTTTATTCATAGTTTATTCATTAACTTATTGGAATATAAGTTTTTACCAGTGGTTAAACTCTCAAGATTCTCTCTGTGGTCACTTCAGCGTTTTTGAAATGGTTAAATGCGAAGTTGACGTTTCTGTGCGGAAGCGATTACCAACACACATGATTACGTCCCTACAAGTGCTTGATTACGTCCCTACAAGTGCTCCTACTCGCCTTCGGCGAGCCTGGGAAATGTCGGCTTCATCCGCTTTGTTGAAAATTATTGGTACGTAAGTACCGAAGTCCCGCGAAGCGGGCAAGTGCGAGACTCGCCGAAGGCGAGTCGGAGCACTTGTGTACATATAAGACAGAGCCAACTAAATTCTTGCGCAAGGCGGTTCCCGAGGAACAGAATGTGCAGAAAATAACGTAGTGTCATGAAAGTTACGCTGCTAAATAGAGTGAAATATTCTGGAATGGTAACTGAGCATTTTCCCACGAAAGCACCAACACTTCTTCAACTGTGAAACGTGGAAAACTGCTTTGCACATGTTTCACAACTGTCTGTGGATTACAATACTTATTGTGTCATTAGTTTTTACAACCTGTGGATTACAATATTTATTGTGGGATTAGTTTTTACATCAACCAGACCATGTTATATAGGATGATGCGCAGCCCTACTAGTGACCCTACTAGTGACGAGGACCCTCGTGTTGAAGGAAATCGAAGAAATGCTAGCTAAAAATCAAGCAAGTTTGAGCCTTTTATTATTTGTTTTTGTTTTTTATTCGCGCATTTGTTCCCTCACGTAATGGTTTTTCAGAACCCTGACATGCGAAGATGGTCAGACGTGTGGATGAAGATTTTTTGCCTTGTTTCCTCAGTTCGATGTTGCCTTTCTTTTGTTTCCTGTTTCTTACAAACACGTCTCAGAATAGGTGGGAGCTTTTGCATAATTTTTTTTTGCACCAGCGAACCGAGCCCTCCACGTTCCAGTCCTAGCTCTGGTGTGCGCTACTGACCATGTTTAGACATCGTTACTTTATTTAAATAATTAGACAGCATGATGGCTCCGCAGGGACTCAGTTGGCATAACTGCGCGCAGATGTACCAGCAAGTGCTTCAGGGAGCGCAATAAACTTCTGGGCACGTGGCCAACTGGAGCGGACAGTAGAAATTTTCTCCCTATCTGTTTCGTGATACTATTTGGTCTCACGTGCTGGCTTGGACTCCTTATCTCTGGCTTGCAGTTCATTTTACACCTCTCGAAGGAAAATATAACAGCTTAACATGTTGATAAGAAGTTAGTCTTTGTTGCTTTTCTTTTCTGAAATCGGACAAATTCTGCTGAAACTGTCACAATATGGTTTCATGTTGGCACACAATCTCAGTGCATTGAATAAATAAATAAATAAATAAATAAATAAATAAATAAATAAATAAATAAATAAATAAATAAATAAATAAATAAATAAATAGATCTCTCCGTATCGCGAACATCGTGGACTCCTGTATTTAATCTTTCACTGGCTAGCTGTCGATGATTGACACCGTCGTCAGGCCAGGCTAGGCAAACAAGATGACAAACAGTACAGCAACCAAGTCAGTAGACGATCCCACGAATATGCGAAGAGACCTATTCTAAATGAGGCTCCGGGTTGGCACAATCTTACCAAATCTGAATAAATAAATAAATAAATAAACAAATGGAGAGTAGCATCAAAAGAAGGAAGTCTGCAGCCACAGAATTGAGGCATTTCAGTGCTACAGACGTATCCTCCCAACCAATTCATAGTAGTGACTCTTCACATATGGTGTGGTAGCCCACAGAGGACCCATGATCTGACATTGTCCGCAACCACGACCACACTTGCTTCCAGCGATGTCAGAAAGCCACAGAATCCCCTTTGAAGGAAATAGATGCAGCACGCCAAAATAGAAGGAATGACACTAAATTCACACCAAAACCTAGTGAAGTAGGCTTAGAAATCAAGCGGACGTAACTGCGGACAATGTCAGATCATGCGCCCTGTCTATGCTACCAGACTGTACATATTTCAGGCGTTCGCTCGACCCCATATGGACCGATTGGATTCCGACAAACACGGAAAGGATGTGTTCTATCTCAGCCTTCATCTCCATATCCCTCTTTGCATACGGTCAAGGACCCTAATCACTGTCCAGCTGCGTGTTGTGTCTCGCGCCCGTCCAAGGGATACATGCAACTCATTCACGTATCATATAGCCTTAGAACTATTTGTGCTGTTCACTGCTTTCCATGAAATTTGTGGAACAGCTCCGCATGCTACTTCACTCATGTTCATTTGAACCAACCACTTTTTTGAATGTTCCTCCTCTTAAAGTAGGAAACGCCATAAAATTGTGCACAAATTTCGCTTCAACAGATGGCCAGTGACTACACCATTCGCCGTGCTGGAGTTCTAGTTTGTGTACTGTCGATCTTCTCGACGACGACACTTCTTCTTACCGTAATCAACATTTGGCAGCGTGCCAACACATTCCACGCGGACGCCATGGGACGAAGCAACGCGTTCTCGGTAAGGCGACGTGACGTTATGCTCAGCTTCAGGATATGATAATGAATTGTTTAAGAAGAAGTCGCAAGTAATTTGGGCAGAGATGAGTGAAATGACCAGAGCGTTCCGTATTCCGAGAGACTACGGAGCACCAGCTGCGGAAGAACTGAAGAAGGGCGTCCTGCATAAGTGCAGTCGTGAGTTTTGATGTTTTTTTTTGTGTCTCGAAAATGATGTACATAGTTATGCACCTATTCACTCGGTTATTTAACTGAACGCAGGGACACGTTGACGTCTGTGTTAAAGATGGGTAAATTTGTGTGGTGTTGACACGTTCACCCTGGGTAATCCCAACGCGCATGCGGCCACCGAGCAGAAACGGAACGCCGGAATCCCTCGAAACAGATCCACCATTCGCCCATCAGATTCACTCTCTAGTGATCCTGTGAATGGAAGAAAATTATTGGGTGTAGAGCTTTATACCTGGAAAGGGCGGTGCAGCTGAGCTCTTCGAATGGCCAATCCAACCAAGTAGTCAATCACAGAGCCCCTTCGCGTCGCCTATTTCAGGTAAAACGTCCTGTACCCAAAACTATTGTATCATCTGTCCCGAAAATCGTAGTTATTCCATGTGCAAAGTGTGGATGCACACGCAGCATTTTACCCTGACTTATAATCTCATCCATTATCATGCCTGGGGGTTAGCCAAAGTGACAGCACTTACCCCAGGCAGTTCGGAATTCGGAACGTGTCCAATGCGCAAGAGTTCTGGAACTGACAGTACTTAAAATAGACCTTTAATCATCAGTTGCCCACGTGTACAAGCGATAGGCCTCTAGTCGTAAATGCAGCTCAAAGCAGGGTCTCGAAATAAGTGACACTGAGCCACGTACAAATATAGGAAAGGCATATCCTGCTGAAGTTGACTTAAACATTTCCCTTACCTCATAATGTGAATGATGCTGCAAATGACCTATATTAGAGAGTAAAAGTACTATAGTATACTCCAAACGGTCATAGACAAGGGCCGAGACCGCGGCGCGGTTTTCCTCTGTGTCTCTGCCCAGCAGGCCCACTGCCTCGGTGCAGCAGACAACCAGAGCGACCGCGCCGCGGTTTCGACCTTGTGTACAATCGTTTGGAGTCCACTGTATCATGTTCCGTTTCAAATAATCTGTATGACGCCCATTCAGAATGCACACGCCTCCACTGCCCGCCTGGACAAGCTGGCGAAGAAGGCCCTAGCGGAAACGACGGTGAGCCAGGGGCTCCCGGTAAGCCTGGCGCACCCGGGAGAGACGGAGAGGACATCGAATTGAATGCACAGGTGAATGAAAACTGAAGGGAGAGGAGAGTGAAAATTGTCAAGCAAAAATCTATTGCTTGAAATTGCCATCTTCGAAAAATTTCTATGGTAGCCTTGGTTTACTGTGGGAACTCTCTGAAAATATTTAATTGAGAAGTTTGTATGTAGCAAATCGTTTTCCTTCCGATATTTCCTCATGGAAGCCAAATGGTCATGTTTCTTTTATGTCAATATACGTAACCCTTTTGCCATGGCTTGGTACCCTGCACCCTGTTCCAGCCAGATCTACCTTGTTCCATCTGCCATGCTGGACCTCAAGGCCCAAGAGGAGCCCAAGGAGAACGTGGAATGAGTGGAAGACCTGGCACCAGCGGAACAGCGGGTAACTTTTTTTAAAATGGTTTTCTCAACAGACATGCACGTCAATACCATATGAGGTAGTATTTCATATCATTTCATTCTTTTATGTACTAGTTGATGCAAAATAGGGACAGAAAAGAAAATCAGATGAAAAATAGATGGGATAAAAGAATATTCACTTGCATATTCCGGATTGCATCTGGAACTTGCTCCCCTAAAACCTGCCAGCAACTTGCTCCAGATCAGTCTTTCTTGCCGACAATGAGTCAGTCCCGAAGCTTGTCAGAAAACTACTCTCTTCTTTTTTCGTCGCAAGTGTTCTTGAGGACGATAGGGCACAGAGGCAGAGGGAGGAGAAGTCCTGGATTTAGATGAGTGACTTGTGTATAGAAGCGAAGAAAGTTGCTTAATAGTGCCCTCATGTTTGTTGACCTGTTCGCGAAGCTTGGGAGAGAAACTTCAACTGTTGAGAGAAGTCAGGCAGCTCCAGACACGCCTCCGCCTTTACTTGTCTCTTCACAAATCAAAATGTTTCCGAACAAATGATCTCTTCCATATAAAATTTCCTAATTTCTTAATTTAACAGTGTGGTAATTTCAAAAACATGTTATATGTATTATAGTAATGTAATCCATGACATTACTCAAAGTACGTACTTCTTGCTTGCATACGTATTTATTTATTTATTTATTTATTTATTTATTTATTTATTTATTTATTTATTTATTTATTTATCTACTGATACACTTCAAGTGCGCAAGCCATTAGAGGCGAAAAAGAAAAAAAAGTAAGAACGGACCTAGCCTTAACATAGAAATCTCATTGGCACAGTATGAGAAACACAACACAATGGTTCGGAAGAGAAAGGGGCAAGACAAATTGATTACATTCGTAGATCTATTCTAGCAGTTTTTATAGTGCGTTTCACCGGGGACGATAGCTGGTAAGACACCAGAGAGGAAAAGAACGCAGGAAAGTGTGCAGCATTTGGAGAGGAGGGAGAGAAAAGGCACGTTATCCGCATGGATACTCAACTATCGTTGCGTTTGGAACAGACTATATATTATATTCGTATTTGAACCTCTGCTCAATTATACGACCACCATTCAGAAAATGCACATTTCAGGCTCAGAGAGGCTAAGTAGCTGTTTCTTTGGGAAATTCAAACGAATTAACAGGTTGAATCTAGGTGTAAATCTCGTATCGTTTTTATCCACATAAAATACATTTATCAAAAATACTCGTTTGAAAAAAAAAAACGCACCAAATTTCACACCAAAACCTAGGTCACCCTGGCAAACCTGGCAACGCTGGACTCGTTGGCGTTCCTGGATTCACTGGTCACCCTGGTGCAGCAGGTGATAGAGGCGTTCGTGGTCCCCCTGGAGATAATGCGATTGCTGGTGAGGGAGTAAAGGGACCTCGAGGTGTGCCGGGACCACAGGGCGCCAAGGGACCACTTGGTACAGCCGGTCGTCCATCGAACGTCATAGGAGCACCAGGAGTAACAGGACCGAGGGGTGGGATCGGGAAAACTGGAAAGGTAAAATGGACCGTACTTTCTGTATTTCATTGGAATATTAATGTCACGCAATCATTCTTGCAGTACGGACCGTACGGAGAACGTGGTAACGCTGGGCCGCCGGGAGAGCCGGGAATGCCCTCGACCTATTGCCCGTCAGACTGCGGAGTCAACACGATCATTTCGGGAGGAATGTCGGCGGCCGAGTTCGAGGTTCGCTCGTTTCCGAGAAAAATAGGAGTCCCGTAATATGTGCCAAATTTTAGCCCGAAGCTCCATCGACCGGCTACGACCAGCAGCCTTCCGCTCAGCCTCAGGAGTCGTTCGATGAGCTCTCGTATCACAATTTCTACAAGGAATAATCCACAAGTACACAAGAAACGACAGTTTTACTCAGAGGTTTCCTCCATAAATATTTTCGATCCACCTTCAAAATTGTGAAAACGCAAAAAAAAAGCCGGCGGCACCTTCGAAATGACTTGTTGTGGTTCTTTGCCGGGCAGTTGGCTCTAAGAGTCACTCTTTGAGTGACGGCCGCAGAAAATTGCAGGGCATGTGCTGGCAGCGGATTGCCATTATAGGACACCTACCGCTGCCATATGATTCTTCGTAAGCAACCAAGTCCTGACACTACTTTGATCTCGCTTGATTTTTTCTTACCTTACACAGTTTTTCCATACTAACATTCTTTTTTCACATGTGTTCCTTTCATATCGATGGATGTAAGACTGGAAGTTGGAAGGCTCATTTCAGCAATAGGCTTGCTCTCATAAAGCCGAAGAACTTGCTTTGGCAACCAACCACCTCCTACGGAAACTGGTTTGACAAGCAGACGACCTCAGGGCCTCTGTTGGTCAAATCAGTTTCTGTGCATCGTTGAGATTACCCAAGGTAAACATGTTGATGCATCAAAGATGGATAAGTTTGGGGACGTGAGAACACTCACGTAACCCGGGGTAATCTCTACTGATGAAGTATCCTTCCCTTGTCAGATTCCTATCGAGGCGCAGAAAGTGCTTCTGTCGGGGTTACCCGGAGTTTTTCATAAAGATGGAATATAAGGAATATGGAATCCAAAAACAGCTAGTTACCCATAGTCTTCCCATTGATAGCCAATTTTCACCAAATATGCTTTCGAAAAAATTTTCCAACGGCAGACGTCCTTCCACCTTATGTGATACTGTTCGACCCGTCTCCGGGCGTTACACCGCTTTTGAACGCCGGCGCACCCCTATCACTCTGCTGACTCCGTCTTTAGGCGTTTTCTCACTTTTGGACCGCGGCACACCCTTCTCACACCGTTGGACGCGTCTCCAGGCGTTTCCCCACTTTTGGACGCCGGCGCACCCTTATCACAACATTGGGCCCGTTTCCGGGCGTTTCCCCATTTTTCGACGCCGGCGCACCCTTATTACAACGTTGGACCCGTCCACAGGCGTTTCCCCACTTTTCGACGCCGGCGCACCCTTATCACACCGATGGACCCGTCTCCAGGCGTTTCCCCACTTTTGGACGCCGCCGCACCCTTATTACAACGTTGGACCCGTCCACAGGCGTTTCCCCACTTTTCGACGCCGGCGCACCCTTATCACAACGTTGGACCCGTCTCCAGGCGTTTCCCCACTTT
>JARK01001425.1:572493-631170 GCA_000688135.1 Ancylostoma ceylanicum | reverse complement strand
ACCCGGTTAGTCGTTGCTCCGTCCGACACAGACCCCATAGCCTTCGAAGGAATTCGCTCTGACGAGTCGTCCACAGGGTGGTACACATGAAATGTGACGCAGACAGCTATCTACAATTTTGCACAAGTCACTTCAATTGAAGAACATTTACCTTAATTCAATAGAAAAAATTCTACATAATATCTCAAACTTCAAATTCAGAATGACCGCCTTTAGCTTCAATACAAACATCCAATCTTTTTCAGAAATTTTTGAGGGTGCGCGCAATCATTTCTGGTGACCATTTTCGTCCCATGCTCTTTTGAGTGATTTGTGTTCAAAAGAGCAGATATTCTGCTCCAGGATAGGGAAGTTATCAAAATCCGAAGTATAGAGATTGAGCGAGTTTGTTCGCCAAATATTTCTCGTACAGGAACCCAGAAGATTGGTCTCACTCTATTCCACTGCCTTCATGCTCCATGGGCTGGCACCCAAGTTTGTTGGAAGGTCCAGTCAATGTTCTCAGCGTTTTCTTCGGCCCAGAGGATCACTGCATCCTTCATCAGAATGGATTTTCTGTAGTCCGCCATTCTTAACATGGACCACCCTGTGGTTTTCGATCGGTGAGAGCTCTGCCGATTATGATAAATGAGGAAGAGCTTTCTAACCTAGTTGCCCAACAAGATCTGTTGTGCGAAATGTGACTGGACGATACTGTCTGGGAAGATTTAATTCTTTTTTTATTGGCCGAACCCTAGTCCACTCACATAAGTTTCTTGTTTATTCCATAAAAGGCAGCACCCACAAAGTTCTTTTCTTGAAGGTTCCAGCATAATTTTGAGATATCGGGGCTGTTCAACGCAGGCAAACATAAAAAGTTCCAAGAACGGAAGAGATAGAAATACTCTTTTTATAAGCTCAAAATTGGGCTACGCGCGATTGGGGTGCTCGATTTGCTTAAGATTGCCGTGGGATGAGGACCGATATGAGATGATCGACAAAGTAGTCTTTTTTACCCACTGGATCTCCACACATTCAGTAATCTTCACTAATTTAGAGTAGTTCAGTAATTTGGTCTAATCTAAAGCCTTTCTGCCATATGCTAAAAGAAATAACCATTGAAGAACATGTGGCAATTAACAGAGCTAATACTGGAGAATCGAAACTTCATGAAGATTTCTAATGGAGGAGAAATAACTGAAAATTTAAATTTTAACAGAAACTAGCTTCAAAGTAATGAAGACAAAAAGAAGCTACAGAGAAAGAAGAAAACTGCTGAATTTAGGAAAGGAACTGCAGCGAAACAGCTGATTACACCTTGGATTACGCAACAAAAGAAACGCTCTAGGTCTCGTCGAAAGTTGCGCTGGCACACAGCTATACCTGTTACTAAGCCGAACGCAGGGCATTTAAGGGAAGAAGTAATCAACCACATGGGTGTTTTTTAGCATAGATATATTCGTAATATGATAAGGTTAAGTCCGCTAAAAGTGGGCTGACATTGCCACCCTGCGGAACTGCTATATTTTGCTTAAATATGAGTGGACCGAATGAACCGAAACTGTTATTCAGAAGATAATCAACCAAATAAAGGATGTCGTTAATGGTATAGTATCTTCCTTTGCAGTTGTCACTATTCTCAGAATAGAAGACCTTTTTCTATTCATAACAAACTATAATTTGCTTATTAGCGTTGTGGAAGCAAATTTTGAGAACTTCTCTAATATTTGCAAAAATAGCCTTATGAGGAAGATTTGTAAACATGTTAGTGAAATCAGCTGAAAAGAGTTTCATGTTGTTGGATTTATGTCGTTTCAGATGCTCGCTAATGTTTATATCGTTTATTGATGCACGAAACGAAAGCTAACCATAGACATAATTTTATAAAATTTCCTGTGCTCTTGTTGTACGTGAACTGCTCAGGCTATGGTAAGATTTCCGAACGCGTGAAAATCTGAGAGGTGAAATTCCCGTGGGTGCTGCCTTCAACATCCCACAAAAGCAGTACTGTTTCGCACAAAAGACCCGATGAGCTGTAGTGAACGATTTCTGCAAAGTCATCACAAGGCCTTTTCCAAGGACCGGGTACTGTTTGTTCTCTGAACTTGCAAATAACTGCAACGATAGCGAAAATCTCTAACTTCTAGTCTTTGTGCTGGCCCCACGTGGGTGATAACAGGCAAAAAGCAAACAATACTAAAGGAGGAGGGGTGACTCACTTCAGCGAGCGATAACGCCCTCGAACATCCTGAAGTCGGGCTCCATCACAGATGACAGGGACATTTCGAAAGGGTTGAAGTGAAAGAATTGAAAGTGCTCAGCAACGGCTCTGTTGACGTTGGCTCACAAGGAGTTATTGCTAGGAGGGGTACACAATTCATCCAGAAGTACACAGGCACTGCCTCGGCAGTCGCCATTGTCAGCAAGAATGACCCGGCAGACTTACGGCTTTTACCTGGTCATGCAAGCGCCATTTCACCACTTACACACTCACTCGACTTGTGCTCCGGCGACTTGGATATCCAGGATTTCCTGACGTTTCCACAGCAATGAGTCATCACAGGCTCTCCGAGAGGTGTGCTCTATTTTTCGAAACAGCATCACCTTTTTTAGTGTATTGACGTGCTACGAAAATCAATATATCGACCTCCGTTTAACCTGACAGATCGATTTTAATCGCTATCGACTAAACCGCATACGGTCCCGTGGTAGTCAAAGAACTCTCAGGGAATTATGACTAGTTTCCTTCTGACTTTTTGGCTTTGTGGATTGTCGCATTCGAACTCCTCGAGAATACGAGTTATCTCGCTCACCTAGGTAACTGGGTGAAAGCCACGTAAAAGTTGCAGAATATTCTGGAAAAGCGACGGTGACATCGGTAGACGCTGTGTCAGTGATCTTGTTGAAGACAGACTGCAAAGATATTCTTTTTATCCTTTCTTCTCGATTCCTCTGGCGGGTTTCGTGAACGTTCCTGGACACGCTGTGACCTACCCGCCCTCCTTTCTGGACGAGTTCTTCATGTAAAAGTGGGTATAGTTGGTGAGAAGAATTATGTAATGCTAGAGATAGCGAGACAAACTGTATTTTACTCGAATATTCGTTCACTTTTGGAGGGCAAATTCGTCACAACCTTTCCGGAAACGTCAATGGATCCCTCCGCAGGAATTTGCTGAAATATCCCGGATGATAGATTACGTACGTAGCGCTACCAGATCCAGCCCAGAATTTTTATGGAAGTTTAACGAGATCCCAATTTTCTCCTCTCAGACATGAAGCCCTCTAGAACCTTTGAAATACCTCAAGAAAGTAAGGAAGCGCTTTTGAACTCGGTGCTCGTCGCCACAAATGAAGAAAATATCGCGTAATTATTCCGTTTTTCAGGCGGCCAACAGGGGCGAACCCCGAGATGATCCAGAATGTCGCAGACAACGTGGTGAACATACTTGGCCGTGAGTTGAACTCTTCTTTCGAACTGTGTATGAACCTAACTATCCATTACCTCACGAAAACGTTCGGCCTAAGGATTTTAAAGACAATAGCAACCTGTAAGAAAAGTAGGGAACAGGTACGTACGTAACTGGTTCTGGATACATGTGGAAATGAGTGAACAAAATTTGTTTTTAACCAATGTACGTACGCAAGAAATTGGGATTTTTTCGTTAAGGCTTTGGTCGCCCGGTCTGGATATATGACGGCAGTCAAGGCGCACGCCGCAACGCGACCGCGCCGCACGCTTATGCTTCTTAGATCCGAGTTGATCCTTCGAATTCTACGCCTTGAATGACATCGGTGGTTACCCACCCCCCTTACAGTTTATCGGCTCGATAGCATTTTCCTGGACTATCCGAGCTCAAAAACTTGTCAATTTCTACCCAAAGCTGCCCATATTTTTGAAGGCTGTAGCCGCGACGCACATATGAATCGACAGCTCAGCAGCGTACCTCTTGTCACAGCCTTACGCCAAACTTCACAGCGACACTTTCATAAAGAAGAAAATGAATGAAAATGCTGATAACAAATTGTTACATGTTCACATATCTTCTCACACAATTTGCATGATCGCACTGGTACATATAGCAGCAGTAGAAGATGAATCTAGCTGAATGGTCACGAAGCCATCGTCGCTGTGAACTATGACAATCACTGGCTGTGTCTCTGAAAGTCCTTCCAGAGCGAAAAATTTCTCTTATGGGATTAACTTCTCGCGGCGCCTCGTCTCTAAGGTTTAATTACCCAAGTCCCAAGTTTGAGATATTTATTTTATATTCTGTTAGTATTCTATTCTATCCTTCGGACCTCTACGAGTCGACGCGTTGGATTGGTGAATTCTTTCCTTAATTTTTATCCTGTTCTTTCTATCTCAGGGCTTCCATTCCCTCGTTGACGTGTACTAGGGGAAGCCCTCAGTTCAATTTCCGTATGAGGGTATAGTAGGAAACCGAAGTTAGGCCGTGCCGTTGTTTTTCTTCTTTTTCTCTTCTTAAATAGAAAAATGTGATATATTGAGTATTGGTGCCCGCGACGAGTGAAATGAAAAAAAAGCTGTGTAAAAGTGGCTCAGTGGGTAGAGGGGGATCCGCCTCTGCTGAAGCAGCTGTATTTTTTCCTGTAATATAGCATTTATGCCAGAATTTGAAAACAGAAGACACAGGGCTGAAGAAAAAGAGCTCAAAATCTCTAAAACCTGCGAAAACTCCGTAGAATTCGAGTGCAGCCGACTTCCAGAATAAAGTGGCTAAAGGCACCAGCAAAATCGACAAAGTTACCAAATGAGGCAAGTGCGGCTGCTGAGGCGTGAATAGCGCTAGCCACCTGGTCCACGAAAACGTAGGCCGACGTCGATAATCGCCGGTTTCCCACTTGTTTCCACTCATTGCATCTCTATTATTTCCACCTTAGTAATGCATTTCCACACATTGCTCAGAGTATCTCGGCGAGCGACGCGGTGCTATGCTGTCCCTTCAGAGTAACATTTTTGTTTGGGTTTATTTTTAAGCCGTTGATTTTATTTTTATAATAAAAAGTTATAGGTTTATGGTTCTTTATGAGAATATTTAGAGCATGTCTACAAAAATGAAAGATTTAGCGGACAAAGTCCGAGGATGGAAACTCGTCCAGAAAACACTCCCGCGTATCATCGAATATGGACGGAGCGAGGGAATTTTGCAGGTTTCAGCTGTGAGTTTTACATTTTCAGATTCTATCTGACCTATCGATTGAATTTTTAATCATATTAGGACGTTTCATCTATAAAAAAAAAAAACTTTGAAAAACTTATAAAGGACTGTTGCCTACTTGCCCATTTCGTTTCCTACATGGGTAAAAGTAAGGCCCTCCCTGGAACTTGTGTTCTATCAGTTATTCTATTTACAATTATTACTTATTTAAAGTTTCATTGGCTAATAGAGTAAGAAAATTTCTGGAAAGATTTTCCATTTTTTTCATGTAATTTCACAATCAGGAGATCTCGTGGGCACATTTGCTTGTAGTTACCCTCATGAAAAGCGAGATTTCCCCATATGAAATATTTGGGCGGGTATTTTGTTGATACAGTAATCACTTCCTGGTAGCTCTACGGTTAACCAAAACAACCGCCAACCGCCTGTGCAGGCCAGAAAATTGGTAAATTCCAGCCAAACAACGCTTTCAACATCACTGGCATCGTCCTGGCCGCTCAAGAAGAAGCCCACACTCAGAAGGAGACGAAGACAGGTGACAAGGTGGGGTTAGATCGAATATTTTAAAGACTTTCATATATTCCGTCTTTAATTTTGTTCAGTCATTGTTTGTTTCATTCAAAATTTGAAATTTTTTGAATGAAACATCTGTGCTGTTAGGTGAACCTCCCCACAAACGATCTGACAATGATGCACGAGGCGATTCCATTCCTACCAGTTCCTGTCGCTCTGCTCTGTTTGTTCCTGAATGTCGTTATTCCTGGCACAGGTACGATTCGTCATCATCTCCCAGTGGTTTAAGCTTCTCCATGTTAAGCCAAAATCTCAAGGTCTGTGCTTGAGGTACGATACTTTCCGGGATATCCGCACTGTGCATGGGCCAGCCACGGGTGAATCTGAAGGAGGGACGGAAGCTTGTCACGTTGGTAGGATCGTCATGCGTTTTCATTTCTCTGTTTTTTTTTTTAAATCTGATACTAGTACAACTGTATTTTTAATTGGTCTTATTGTAGAATAGCCATACTGTCATACTTTTCTTATTATCGTATTCTCTACATGACATCTAGTAAAAAAGGATATCTTACGAACTTCTAATTTTTTATGTCTTTCAAATTCTTTCAAATTTACTTAGTTGAATCAATGGTTTAGAAAAGCCCAAGTGCTCGGTTTTCTTCCTACTTGTGTTATCGACACACAACAGCCCCTGGCATTTTGTAGCAATTCGGCCGCGACACTAACGAACACTACTGCAAAAAAGTGTGAATTCCCCCGAAAAAATCCTGAACGGTCCACCTTTTCGAAATTTTCTTCCAAATTACTTTTTGTAAATGTTTTTTTCTTGTATTTCTCTGTAAATTTGAAGAAATTTTGGAAAGGTAAGTAAGACTGCACAGAACCACAGTGCACCAAACGGTCGTAGACAACGGAGGGGAATGCGGCGAGGGCACTCTGGTTGTTTGCTGCACCGGGACAGCGGGCATGCTGGGCAGAGACACGGAGGAGAATCGATACGTCGTAAGTTTCCACTGCCTCGGGAGGTGCAGCAGACAACCAGAGTGCCTGCGCCGGGCTGCGTGACCATTTGGACCCTACAGTAACCTTACAGTAATTACAGGGCGGGGACACGGGGCGGCTGCGATGCGTGCGCTGCGGCCGATGGGGGCGGGGCGCGAAGAAATGTGGACGAGCTCTCCTGGTTCTTAGGATAGCGAGAAGCTGGAAACTTCCACCTGGGGGTTATTTCACATGCTGAGCACGAATTTAGCATCCATCTTGCACCATGATTTCATCTTGGGCGGCTGCAATGGAAAGACTATTGTGATTGTTTTTTAGTCGTCTAGAACTGACGTACTGGTTGAAACCGATGTAATATTTGAATAAAAAAGAATGGGCAGCATCTTTTAAACATACTGAGCACGAATTTGATGCCTGGAATCACTTCAATACACTTCAATACACAACCATGTTGTTATTTTATTTATTTATTTGTACACCAGAAAAGGTGCGCCAACAAAACATCAAGAGCACCACATGGATAGTTATGCCTAACATTTCTGACATACTGAGAAAATAGTAGCCGCATCTTTCTGTATTCAAGTGTAAGTTTTTAAATTCTACTAAAGATTATCAGTATAAGTTTTCTTCACTAGGATGGCAATTTCTCCTGATTTGATATTAGGAATCTTTACTAAGTCGATAGCTATTGTTTTCAAAGCGTAACTGCATGTAGGCGACCTCAATCACGCGAGGTCTGCGAAGTTTTCCCTGCAGCACTGTACAGAAAAAGACGGCATGCCCTCAGGACGACGGCATGTCCTTGGGTGTTACCAGTGCTGTTACCAGTGACAGGTCGCGTTGAGAATGGCGACAACAGCGTATCCAATCACTTCAAAGGGAATTGTGAATGAATGTAATATAGATGAAAAATTAAGGAAAGGTAGCCTGAATATTTGGGTATATTTTGATATTGTAATAATATATATATGTAATAATAATATATGTAATAATATGTTCCGCCATATTCAATTAATATTATTAATTGAATATGGCGGAACATATTATTACAATATCAAAATATACCCAAATATTCAGGAATTCAATATTATTCAATTACCCCTTACGATTTTTCTTATTATTCTACCATAACAAGTCCTAGAAAACCTACATGAGATGCGTGTTCTCGAGAAGCGGATTATGGTTCCGAAGGCAGAATTATAAAAAGTGTGTTGTCATAAAATCGGTTTTGTTCTGAAATTTCGCACAGACTCTACTTGAGGGGGTTATTTGGACCCTAGTCACGAAAATAACACTAAATCTCTTCCGTAGCCTAGTTTTTTTTGTAACGTACGTTCGGAATAATGTGGGATATTGAAATAGAATGCTAGTATCGGCATTGAAATCAGTGTAGCTACAGTGGCATCATTAAACACAGCCTCGCTAACGTAAATGAGGTTTTTAAATTTTTTTTTTGTTTTAAGGTAGAAAACTAGTGCGATTCTCATGATCAGGCATGAAATAACCCCCTGCTCTTCTTCATCTTCTTCATTCCTATCACTATATGATCATGGAGATCATCGTAAGGACTAGTACATGTTTTCTTAAATTGCATAAGACTTTAAGAAAAATAGTGGCTAAATTCCGCCTGATTTACTATACAAGATGACATCATGGGTCGAAATGAATGAGAAATTCGTGTTCAGCACGTCAAATAACCCCTAGGTTCCAATTTCCAGAGTCCAACATGTACGGAAACGAATTCTGCTAGTTTGCAGTTGCGGTCCATGGCAGCGTCGGTTGCGCCTTCATTGAGGCGGCATGACAGGCTGGTAGCAGAAACTCGTACAGGTTTTCGCGGCATCGCCGCGCCTCACCCCCTCGACCGCAACGCAGCAACCGCTCCGCAGCATACGGCTGGAAACAGCCGACCAATGGCGGCGCCCTCGCAGGCAGCCGCTGACCCCGCCCTAATTGCTAGGGTCCAAATGATCCGTTTCCCCCTGCGCCGCGGTCCCGCCCCTTGTCTACGGCCGTGTGGACTTCACTGTATTTGATTTTGTTTGCAATTTATGCCAATTCTAACGTTTCCATTTTGACATCAACCTTCTCTGGTAGATATTTGGTGGATACATGCGCTTACGTGATAAATTTCTTTAGGTAAAACTGAGCGAACTTTCTTCAAAATGCTTCGAAAATTGGCACTGAAATCGCAAAAGGCGGGGATCAACCACTAGATTTCACTTGAATACTTCATTTGTCCAATGTTCTAGTTTAAACGTCTTAGAAGTAGCCACGATTTTTTCCTTCATTTGACATGATTATGCTGCGTGAGGAAGAAGGTAAAGCCTTGCTTAAGGAAAAGTTCTAAAAATTTCATCACTGCTTGTGATAGAGCAATAAAATTTTCTTTCCTAATAATTGAGAGAGAATACCTACTTACATCTGAGCGATGTTGTTGTTCGAAATACAGGTACGTGAAGCGATAAGGATTCCATGCAATTTCCTTATGTTCTTGACATGTAATGTAATGTAATAATAATAATAATAATAATAATAATAACATGTAATGAGCCACTCCTAGCATCCACATTGTGACAAACTACCGGAACGCATTTGCTGCCTTCGATTGCTATTTGCGCGCTGAAAGCGCATGTCGATTGGTCAAAAAAAAAAAACAAGTACTCGGCAGGCGGGAAATCCGTCTACGCATACTTACCACCCGCGCGCGTAGCGTCAGGCTGTTGTGCCTTTTTCGAACTTGAGAGAAAAGGGGCAAACATGGTTCAAGAGGTACTCGAAGTCGTTTTAGCACCTTATTTATCGTCTTAGGTCAAAGTTGAACTGTCTGTCCTAGGAAAAGTGGGGGAACAGTGCTTTTCTGAACATTGTCGTTCCGGTGCCTGACACGCTCGGGTGGAAAGTGTCCGATAATCCGAGAAATCGAAAAAAGCGAGATTTTGGAGGATGACTTTCTCTCTAAAACTTTATTGTTTTGCCTACGTGTGGGCTGTAGCATCGCCCATTTCTTTATAAGAAGTACACAACTGATTATAAGACAGAACAGCTAAGGGAGGAAAATAGCGAAAAAAACAGACAGAAGGCGCCAGATCAATCGATCGGCGATCAGCTATTTGACCTTCCGCGCTGCGTGCCGCGATGCTAGCCGCGCCGCTGGCATCGGCCCGTTAGCTCACACTCGAAATGTATCGACAGTACATTGACTATTCTCATGGTCAGCATGAGGATGGCTGTGGGCAGTCAATGAATTTTCCGTATTGATGCTATTCTACAGTGAACTCCAAACGGTAGTAGACAAGGGGGATAACCGCGACGCTGGCACTCTGGTTGTCTGCTGCACCACTCGAGGCATGACGGGAAATCACGACGTATTGGTTTTCCTCCGTGTCTTTGCCCAGAAGTCCCGCTGCCTCGATGAAGCAGACAACCAGAGTGCCCGCGCCGCGGTCCCGCCCCTGGTCTGCGACCGTTTGGAGTTCACTGTGTATGAGTTTTTTTCAGTTGTTTTGTTTATTTCCTCATAGATGCGCTCGAGAAGTGATGTTATAAAGATGAGATTTAGGTAGTGAATCTCCTCGTCGGTGTGAGTCAGTTCTTCACCATAACGTTCCTATTCGTCGGTTGGTTCTGGAGCATAGCATGGGGTGGACTTCTCATCATTCACTCAAGTAAGTGTACCCTTATAGCCTGCTCCTTGTACGTATACGATCCTGACGCAGACCTTCTTGGAGCTCTATTTTAACGACAAACAAACATCTCGCTGGCTAATAACTTACGAGCGGGTGTAAGTGAACTCACATCGCTCAAACGCACTAGTTACTAGTCTGTGTTCATACTTTGTCGCCGCAATGCGGCAGCATCGAGGCAACATCCCAACGTGCGCGATGCGACGGATAGCCAGATTAAACAGCTTGTTGGTTGAAAAAGCTTGACAAAAGCGAAAACAAAGGCAAATTCCAACCTGTAATGTTGACGAAACTATCGCATCGCGCCTGTTAGCAGACGCGATGCGATAGTTTCGCGATGCAATATTATGTAAAATTTCCACGGATTTCTTATAGATACTGTCGTTCCCATCCACATTATGATTTACACACATCAATTTCTATATTCCTCTTTGTTTGTAATCCCTCATGTTCACAACACACCTTAGTTATATCCAGTGCAGTCTGCCATTCGCTAGTTTCAGTGCAGTATCGTGAAGCTCTCCAACAACGCCGCCAGGAAGCCGTTGCTACTGCTGCAATCGAAGCTCTCACAAAAGATTCTATCCTTCATCGAAGAGACGTGAAGACCCTCGTGAAGACCCATAAGCAACAAGCAAAAGATAAGAAAACTGCTGCAAGCTAGAAATAATTGCACGGAAGGCGAAGAATATGTTTGTAAATACGTGAATCCCTTGCATTTTGGTTGTTGATTTATTTTGCTGTAAATACAGATTTACAAATCTTCAAGAGCAGGGAAATTTGAAATCAGGGGGGAATGGGTGGAGATTCTGTTGAAGAATTTCATTTCCGTCAAATTTGCAAAGAAACGTCGATACAGCTATTAACAGTAGCCCATGTCCTTGCAGAAGTCTTCAGCCGATGTGCCTGGTTGTTCGAGGAACTTCTGAAACACAGATATGAATTTTCTCGTACGGAGATTCCTACGATGACGAGCAGTTTTTTTTTTTGGCATTTGAGCAGTGACTTCTCTAAGCAGCAACTGTGCACGCAAGCAGGCCTGCATAGAGTAACCACAGAATCATCATGACTTATAATAAAGCGCTTAGTCTGTCACGTGTGTGTGTGAGTGTGTGTGAAACGAAATTCCCTGATTGGTCAGTGGTAGTGATTGCTCACCGTGTTTTTCTGATATCAATCATTTCTGAGAATGGGAACGGGTATGGTGAGGTGCAGTCGATTCGAGTAGTCGGGAAGAGAACAGGGAGTAGATGCGGGCAATGCGGCATCCAAGAGTGGGTAGGCGCAAGGAGACGTCTTCGGTAATGTGATAAAATAGCGCCGGCGCCCAAAGTGGGGGCAGACGAGTCTGTCGCTGCGATAAGGGTGCGCCGGCACATAAAGTGGTGGGAGACGGGTCCACCGTTCTGATAAGGGTGCGCCAGCGCCCAGAGTGGGAAGAGACGGGTCCACCGTTGTGATAAGTGTGCACCGGCGTCCAGAGTGGGGAGAGATGGGTCCACCGTTGTGATAAGTGTGCGCCGTCGCCCAAAGTGGGTAAGCGCCTGCGAACGGGTCGACAGATGGAGAAGAGGTGTGCCGGTGCCAATTAGCGAGAAATTGCTCTTATTTAGGTCTATCTTCGTTCTAATTGTCCTCTGGCGCCTAAATTCAGTGAGAAAGTACTAAACGCCCGGCCTCAGCAGTGTCTATTATACCACCCATACCATACCATTCCGCCCACATCACGTCCCCTCGTGCGTGTTCCACCCTCATTTGTGTCTGAGCACACCGCACCGTCCCCTTTTATATGTTCAAGCTGATTGTTCTCAATGGATCAGCCAAAACAAACAAAGAATGATAAACCATTTCCGTGTTTATTCCAGATCGAATCGGTTACATATGGCTAAAATTAGCTATTTCACTCGAGAGATTAATAGAGCTGCTCTAAGAGACACAAGCAGTCCTCTTTGACCAGTCCATTTTTATGAGGAGGGGAAGCGGAGCAAAAATTGGCATGACCACAATGCTACTAGGATGGAGGTGAACTCATGCGAGCGAAGCGAGCATAAGGAACAGTCTGGAAGTCCGGCGTCAGCCGGACGGCCAGACTGGTAGTACTATAAATTGGATATGACGATCAGTTTCGTGGTTATGGCTCTGCCTCCTCGATGTGAGTTTCCTTTCGTGGAGGATAACTTCTGTCACATAAGGGAAAAGTTGACATAAATATAAAAATTCAACAGATACCTGCAGGAAAAGTGGGAAGTTGTCGTCCAACGTCATTCTGCACGCTCGCCGTTGTAGCTGATTTGGAACCTGGTCGCATCCTTGTGAAATCGTATCACCCAGCTGATCCTAAAGGATCATGAAGTATGAATGATGCTGGTAAAGATTAAGAGGGACGAACTCATACCATAAGATCAGGGTTGGATTGGATCGTAGCCGTCATGCTGGCCAGTCCTGCTTTGCAAAACGAACATGTGATTCCGTTGTTGCCACTATCGGTGGCTTGAACGTACAGGAAAACGAATACAAGGGGGAGGAGACGTAATAGCATAATCTGAAAGATGGGAAAAGTTGGATGCCGCCTACAACCGGGTGGAAAACGAAATTATGCTAGTGATCTGTATATATAAAAGTGAAAGTTTGTTTGTGTGCGTGCGTTTGTGTGTTTGTTTGTTTGTGTATGTGTATGTGTATGTTCCGAATAGAACTCGCGAAGAGTGAACCGATCCGGGATTGTGCATGCAGGTCCATGACGGGCCGACAGCGGTTCTAAGATACTTTTGATCTGGTCTTATCGATTAGCTTATCGATCATATCGACTTTATTGATTTTTCGCTATTTTTGCCCAGGGACTGGCAGAAACATCCCCGCTGGGGTCACTCCATACGCGCAACACAAATATGACAACCGTTTTGGGTGATGATGTCGATTTATCGATTTTATCGATTTTTTTCACTTTCGCTCGGGGGCGGGCAAGGATGTGTCTACTGGGGTTCTCCAATGTGCTAAGCAAGAATATGACGACTCTCTTCACGAAGTTATCAGTTAATTGGTTTTATCGACTTTTCTCACTTGCGAGTAGGTGATCACCGAAATGATGATTACTTCAAATCAATACACAGATTTGTATCCTGATTATTCGCATGAGCGTAAAAAGCCCGGAGTAGTAAAACTCCCGAGAGAAGCCGGGTATGCCGTCTAGTATGCTAACAATGCTAGTGCTTTATCGCAGAAATGCGGTAGTAGTTCCATGAACGAATTAATTGTTAACTTTTTCTCCGAGTTCCTCTACTTACTCATACAATTTAATGTGCATCGGAAAAGTAACAACAGCTTGTAAAGAAAAAAAAACACTCCCTCCATGCAGCACACAGGTTAGTAATGCAAAAATGTTAGGTTTTTCTGAAACTCTCGCACCAAACTTCATAATTTTTCGAGCAATCATAACATTACTGCTTAAGTATGGGACCTGGTTGGTAAATTTTTGTACTTGAGGAGAATAGTAGAACACTCTACCGCATCATTTTGTCGACGACTTTCAATTCAAGACCAGGAATACTGGATCGAAAAATTAATGAAAAATTAAACAAATGTTGGTTTAGGACTTCAGGACCAATCTAATTCATATACATGCAAAAAAGACGAACAAATCTTAATCGATAGAGGACTTTTGTTTGTGAAAAACCCCTCAATGGTTCCAGTCCCATACGCTAACGACCCATGTTGAGAAGCGGAAGATCTAATTCCTTTGATAAGCAGGGGTCATTGTTTATTGCATGATCAGGTTCCTGATGTTCTGCACAGAGGACTCGGAAAAAAGGAGCGAAGAAGAATGAGATTTTCGTTTTCAGGTCGCCAACACTGACAAATTTTTCTTGTGATATAGAGGATTTGGGAGCTGGAAAAATAATGCAATTTTTCTGGAGAATACGATGACATTTGGATGTTTTCCGGCAGAGTCATCAAATTCAAGCCAGCTCTTCAAAAACTGCTCATTCACATCTCCCTAATAGCAATGCCGTTGCACTAGAGCTCACATAGGGAGTAAGTACTGACATCCTGACCCGAAAAAGTGTTTTGGACTGTATTGCTTGCTGTACTGAAGAAAAATTCCCGAAATTTAAAAATTGAGGAGGTTTTGGAAATTTTCATTTGTTTTATGACTCCCAACTCCAGACGACATCTGTCATACCTATAGCACAGAAAGGCTTGCTTTGCTCTGTAGATGTGTAATCATATCTGGATGTCATACTATGTCCAAGGAAAATAACATGCTTTTGGAAAAGGTGCGTCCTTTGTTTTTTGCACCAACCAATAATTTGCGTTTCCAAACCTCCAATTCTGAATCGCATAACTGACTCAGAATCAAATTTGTTAATGGAACTTAGAGCCCTTGCAATGCACAAAAATGTAGTTTGAGACAATATAGGTATACTCAATTCGCCGTGTTGATCACATGAGGCTTTCTGGGATCAACAAACGCCCGGGAACCAACTTCGATACACTTCTTGACTTTAGAAAAATTCTTCAAGAAGAAGTGAAGAAGTGCCTGAGGTTTGCTGACTATGCTTCCTAGCCAGGTTACCGCAGTCTGTACAGCTGAGTGATTTGCCGGTGGAAGACATTATTTGGAAGATTAGCTCCATTTTACTCATCAATGCCGGATTCCTTATTGAGTTTCCGGCTCAATTAATTAACACCTCAAAAATGCTGAATCAGAATGTATCGGACTCAGATAGATATTTCGATATTTCGACAGAAAACCTTGGAGCAAAGGTGATTGACACTGAATAGAACAACCCAACAGTAAATAGGTTCCGTTAAAGGATCAAAATAAGTAAGTATTGAGCGCTCAAACAGGTAAAAATATGGAGCTAAGCATTGAAAGGCACAAGAAAAGAGTAATTGGTGTTCTTGTACGATAAGGACACTTTCGGCGACTTTGATAAGAACAAAAGGCTGTCCAACTACATAAACCTTTATCGATTGTTGGCTTTTGTTTATTTTGAGAGATTTTATATCCTGTTCTGCATCGACAAAAGAAGGAAGGAAGAACTTAATCTGTTTATCCAGTAAAGAAAGTGAAATGTGAAAGTGAGCGGTGAATCAGTTTTTCGTGCAGACATACAGCGTAGTATTGGCTCCATAGTATGGTGTTTCCACCAGGCGAGCATCGGCGAATCCTGCTTCTTTCAGCATTTTCAGCGCTCGCTCCTTGCCCCACATGGCGCCGAGGCACAAAGCGTCTGAAAATGTGATTTTAAAAAGAATTTGGGAACCAACGGGCACTGGAGAGTTGAATAACCTTCTGAATTGCTGCCAACTGGTAAACAGACAAATGTCGAGATGCCGTACATCATAGCGGCTGTCGATCCCAGCGCCTGCTTATCCTTGAAGACGTTGGAATATCCCATTATCTGGATACCACCGATATTTTACTGATGCTCTTTGAAGATATATATAATACCAGTCTGGCCGTCCGGCTAACGCCGGACTTCCAGACTTCTACTAATGCTCGCTTCGCTCGCATATTTCACTTTGAATGCAAAGAAAACCCTGAGAACCTTCCACGGGATACCTACATCCCCCTCAAATATTCAAGGCTTTCCTGAAATTCCCTCGAATCCGCCAGGCCTTCTCTCATCTCCACAAAGTGACGCTCTTTGGTGGGCCCTGGGGGCTGTGAGCATTTGGATGTAACCGATTTAGTGCGGATGATCACTTGGAATGATCTATGTTTAGCTGGCTGTTGTGGTAGTTGAGTGATAAGAGTCTACTGCTGCATGTAAACAGAATGAAGGGGGTAGCTCATTTAGACACGAATGGAAAGGACAGAGAGTGATGAGCAAGTAGTGCATGGGAGGAAAAAAAGCATGTAGGAAAGGAAGCCGCGGTGGATATTCGCGTAGGATTGGACCCGTATGTGTGCATCCCTTCATTTTTCCAAACAATTCCACACCTCTGAATCCTGGCACAGCCTTTTACACCGTGAAACCTACTTCAAAACGTCTCCCCACTTTGGACGCCGGCGTACCCTTAANCTACTGCTGCATGTAAACAGAATGAAGGGGGTAGCTCATTTAGACACGAATGGAAAGGACAGAGAGTGATGAGCAAGTAGTGCAGGGGAGGAAAAAAAGCATGTAGGAAAGGAAGCTNCGGAAACTGATGATCCGCGTTTTTGCATGGCGACTACTGCTGTGTGATCCTCAAGCGATGCCATCTTTATCTAAAAACAGAGGAGGACTGGTTGCCATCTTTATCTAAAAACAGAATACAAGACTTTCCTTTAGGGCTAAAAAACACGGCAGAAACGAATAACACAGTGAAAAAGCACAAAAAAGCAATAAAAACGTCCAAAAATTGATAATAAAGAACAGCACTGAAACAGAATGACCACGGCTATAGCTTTCATTCATTTAGTGTACTAAAAGCCGGCACGAAAAATCCGTTCCATAATGTTTTGTCACCCTGTATTCTTCACTTCTAGGAAGTGCAAAAAGGCCACAGTTACTGCTGCCTACACATTGACAAGTCTTGTCTGAATTCTTTTCTTTGCAGTAGTCCTTTCCTTCAGCTGGTAATGGCTTTCATCTCGCTTTGAACGTTAGCTTCGTACTACGCTATGTTTTGGCTTTCCTGCGCCTAACGCCAGTGGATGTTTCCACCAGCACATCAGATAACGGCCGACTCGGTACAGTATCGGCACATTTTCTCTGCTCATCTGAGTCTCCTCCGCTCTTAATCATATTCCAAATGATCCTTCTTTCGTCCACACGCCGCACGACTCGCGATGCAACACAGTCACTCTTTCCACGCCGCACAAGTTTGTGCTTCCCATACTGGCTCTCTGCTGACTTTTTGTCGTCGCTTATTCCCAACCTTTCGAGCTCTGTGATCTTTCCCTTTCCCCTATCTATGCTTTGGATCTTTCCTATCACTCCTCATGTTTCCTTTCATCTGCGATCTGGAAATTCCTCCCCTGATTCCAGCATGATAATGGGCGCCTTTCTCATAACATCATACCATCTGATGCTTTCCGCCGGCAACATCTGATAGATGCGCGTCTCTGACCTGCTCCCTGAATGCATTCTCTCACAACATCTTACCATACCACACATATATATATATATGCCCTGTTTCCAACAACACCACCACTCCGCCGTTGCTGCCCTTATAGCACCTTCCTCTCTAACCAAGTCGTTCTGTCCCTTCTTCCCCTTATCCTCGTGTTCTTATATTAGCTACCTCGTAACACCACTGTACTTTTGACTTTCAGAACTTGTTTGCCACTGTCATGCCGATAACCCGCAGCGGTTCTAAGTTCCGTTGGGGCTGGTGCACATTTACTGGACCCCAAAAGCGACACATCGGCGTCCGAGCAGCTAGTCTCATCCCTCGAAAGCCTCGACGATGGCGCAACGAAAACAATGGTTCCTTGCTACGTCACCAATGTTGATCCCGACTGGTCTATCATCATGGCCAGTTCCAACATTCTTCTCGAGCACGAAGTTATGATCGCTCCATTGTTGTTCCGAAAGGACAAAGCTCGACTTCTCCTCAGCAACCCGACAAGTGTCCCCAAAGTCATTTACAAGGATCAGAAACTGACCGAGGCTATACCAGTTCTCGAGCTTCCTGATGGAACGATTATAGAGCCGCCACAGCGCTTTTAGCGCTACCGTCCTTCCTGATGAGCTGCTCACTAATCCTACCAATCTTTCCCAACCTGCTTTCAATATCGATCTTTCCCATTCCGATGTCACTGACTCTCAAGGACAACAGTTACAAGACCTCTTCATCGAATTCTAAGATCGCATCTCCAAGTCCTCCTACGACTTGGGATCTTATGACCATACTCTGATCACCACGGAGATTCCTACCACACGCTACCGGCGTACAAGAATGCCAACTCGGTTCCAAAAGGAGTTAGATGACCACATCAATAAATTGATCCAGTCCGGCCGCATAGTTGAAAGTGACACTCCGTAGGTTCATAATACAGTATTAGTAAAAAAGAAAGACGGCTCACTACGAGTCTGTCTCGGCTTCCGACCACTGAACGACATCACCATTCCCGACAGATATCCTCTCCCTCGCATCGAGGATTTGTTGGAGAAAGTAGCGGGAAACCGCTACTATACGTCATTCGATCTCGCTTTCGGGATACATGCAACTGTTACTATCCCAGGAAAGCCAAGCTAAGTGCAGATGGGCTACCCATCAGGGAATCTACCAATTTGTATACCTCCTATTTGGTCTACGTAACGCTGGAGCTTACTTTAGTCGGGCAACGACTCGTATTCTAGCAGGTCTAGAAGGCAGTTGTTTGGCTTACCTCGATGATATTATCGTGTTCGATGAAGACTTCTACCCTCATCTGCTATCCCTCCAGAAAGCGTCAGAACTATTCGACATAAAGGTTTCCGGCAAGAAATTGACGAGCAGTGCCCAATCGAAGATTACTTTTCTTGGCCATGAGATTTCGGGAAACTCCTATGCTCCTGCGGAGCATAACATCCTAGCTATCCGAGATATGCCAACGACGAAGACCACCAAGGAGGTCAAAAGCTTCTTAGGCATGGCTGACTTCTTTCGCAGGTTCATCCAAGGCTTTGCATCCATCGCTGCCCCCCTCTACGAGTTGTGTAAATTCAGAATGGTGTTTCAGTGGGGACCCACCCAACAAGAGGCTTTTACCGCTCTCAAAGAGGCCCTGGTTTCCCGTCCATGCTTGGCCTTCCCGCAAAACCAAGAATTCCTTCTCCATACTGACGGCGGTGAAATAGCGGTGGGAGCCGCTCTTTCCCAACGCCAAGACGATTCTAATGCTCTAGCCGCGGTAGGATATTCTAGCAAAGCGCTATTGGCGTCTCAACAAAAATGGAGCCCAACCCACATAGAGTTGTTCGCTATCATCAGTGCCCTTTGATTCTTCCCAAGGACCATCTTCGGTAATCTCACCAGAATCCTTTCCGACCATAAGCCTCTCACCTTTCTGCTTCGCCATAATAAAACCCACGACAACCTGGCCCGATGGGCAGTTGAGCTCCAGAGCTACGACATTACCATAGAATATCGTAAGGGATCAACTAATGTTGTTGCTGACCACCTCAACAGGAACGTCGACACAACTTACAGCTTTCGTGATGGGACCCAGAAAGTGAGGACCTAGTGGGATTCCCCAGGTGTCTCGTTCAACGTCGCGCGAAGCAACCTTCTTCACTTTCGGCCACTTCCGTTCGCACGGCAGCCATCCGCATACGGCCATACGACACACTCATCGAGCAAAAACAAGACCCCTTCTGCTCCGACGTCATGTATTTCCTCGAAACCGGCACTTTCCTTCCCCATGTAACGGAGGACCAAAAGCAGCGCTACCTTGACTTTGCTCAATCTTGCGAGATTCGTAAAAACGGTTGTCTCTACTTTCTTCGGGATGAACCCAATCGTCCAGGTAACCACCGCGAAGCTATCGTCATCTCACAACAGCTCCGCCAACCGATATGTTTAGCCCTACACAATAGCCCCACAGCAGGGGGAGATTTCGGTTGAAAAAAAAACTCTGGCAGAGATTGTGCGTCGCTTTTACTGGCCCTCAATGAAGGAAGACATCTTCAAATTCGTAAGTTCTTGTGAAGCTTGTCAGCGTAAAAAAAACCTCATGCTGCAGATCGCGACCTTTTACTTCTGATCCACACCGATACCATCTTCAACAAAGTCTATCTCGATCTTGGCGGCCCTTACCACACCTCCGCTCGATCTGATAATTACATCATGTGTCTCATCGACCATTTTTCTAAATATATGGTCACTGCGCCCATTCCGGATCGCACAGCAGTGACAGTTGCCCACTCCATCATGTCTGAGTTCATTTTGAAATTCGGCGCAATGACGGAATTGATCTCCGATAACGCGTCCTACCTTAAAGGTGATCTGATAGCTGAGTTAGGACGTCTTCTACGCATCGGCCGCTACTTTACTACTGCTTACCACCACGAGGGCAATGGAGTTTGTGAACGCGTCTTTGCGACATTTCAGGAAATGTTGCGCACGTATGTCAGCGCTATCCAACTAGACTGGGACTTATTTCTCCCTGCGTGTACATTCGCCTACATATAACACCTCTATCCATACCAGTACGAACAAATCCCCGTTCTTCCTTATGTTTGGTCGTGACCCTGTGCTCAATATGGATTTGCTAATCAAACACAAGACACAAGGACACATCCCTACAGACGACGACGCTAGCATCTATAAGGAATCACTTGTTTCAGCTCTACATTTGACATAGACAGCTGCCGCATCCTTTAGCGAGAAGCGTAGCCGTGCTATGAAGCGCCAACACGACAAGGGTAACCTACCACCGCTCAAGATATAGGTGGGTGATAGAGTATTTTTAAAAGACTTCACACCAAAACCGGGCCTTTCGCCTAAGTTATGCTTTCCTTGGTTAGGTTAGTTCCGTGTCGTCGCAGTCCATCCCCCTCACCTCACGTTAGTTAGTATTACAGCACCGCAGTCTAAACCCAAGCAGGTCCAAATGAATCAAGTGGAGAAATGCTTTACAACATCCGGACCAGTGTTCACTTCACTGTTGACCCCTACGATCGAGCACGAAGCCCTGGAAGCTGCGGGCGCCACCACTCTGAACCTCATCGGGTGTTCCCACACGGTAACCGCACCTAAAGACCTTAACCCGGTCCGTGTTTCTCACCCGTACAATACTCGTTTCAGGATGCGAATCGGCTAGTTGTGACGACGCAATCCACTGCACTTTCCGTTCCTTTTTTCTACAGTTTTGATTTTCCTCCGCTCCCTATCAGTTCACCCTTACTCCTGTGTTCCACAACTATCCTTGAGTTCTTCTGGATTCGCCCTCGCTTGGATGTCTTGGCCCCTATCCTTTCCACACATTCCATCTCCTCTTTTCAGAATATCTCTTAGTCATGCGTCGCACACGCATTTCTGACCAGACTCCATCTGGCACCGAGGTCAAACCAGACCCGGACTCGTCCGCCCGAACCACCGACAGTGGGAACCCCCCGTCCTCAAGCACTGCACTTGGTACGCGGGCTGGTGCCCAAACATCTGACCCTTCGCCGACCCCGGACGACGGTAATGCTTCCCTGCATATGAGTGATCCATCTCTTTCGATGGAAACTCCATCTCCATCATTGAACTCGTCCAGTATTCATCCTTCAGCCTTTTCAGGTGCCCCCATGGAAAGCCCTACCCCTCCTGCACTCCACTCGCTCGCGATCGCAATGCAGGATTACACGATGGCATCTCGAGCAACGCCAGCGACAGCCACATCCGCCGCTCCAACTCCTGCGACTAGGACTACCGTCTAAGCGTCCGATATGCCGAGCACATTCAAGGTCCCACCTCCATCGGTTCCAAAGAATCAGCGAGGATCATCTTCATTCACAACTAACCGGACGCCAGCATCGGCTTCTTCTCCACCTCAAGTAGCACCTCGTGCCCCCTGACGACGCTCATCTCCCAGTAAAGCGCGCCAGACGTGATCCACAACCGAGGATTGGTATTCTCGCGACCCCTGCGCACCCACCGACACTGCTCCAAACCCTGGATAACTACTGGAATCCGCTGATGAATCAACATCCATGGGTAAAACTCAATGTCCCGCTACCGGAGCGCGCAGACCTCTCCAAGGTGAATGTCACCAGTGAACTACCGACTACTGTCTATCGTCATCTCGGCAAAGGTGGCTACTTTGGAGCGCGATTTGTGAAGTCCTTATTCCCACGGAAATTCGAGGGAACACCTTTTCCGACCAACCAGTTCCCCATCATGGAGGTGATGCGCATCGAACACGCAATAGACTTCCGAACCCCGCATCTGCACTCGTTGCTTTCAGCAACACATGACGCCAGAAACTCACTGCGCTAGCGTATCATGTTTTTGCTGTTGCGCTAATAATCGCGAATTGAAAACCACATTTCCACTTTGTGCCCCTTCATTTTCCCAGTGAGCAATTCTCTCGAAATCGTTATTCCGAACACTCTCGTGAACACAATAGCTCAACCGTGCTTGTTGCAGTTTGCGGGCACTTCCATATTTCGCTCCATTCACGGCAACGATAGCGTCCGCTCTCCATCTTTCTGCGACGACAATTGTCACCGTCCCATCCCTTTGGACGGTATATCGAGCATAATTTTATTATACTAATCGCCAATGCACATGCATTGTGATGGTCGATTTGGTACCTTCCATCATGGTGATTGTATTTTGGTGACCTATTTATCAGGTGCTTCTGCTTCTTTTTGCTTTTTTTGTTGCTGTCCAATCATCCCTTCACATTTACGCCCGAACGTACGCCGTACGCCTCATACTAAAACCACAATAAATCGCAAAACTTGTGAAGCCTTCTATGACTGTGTTTTGCTCGTCTCTCGGCAGAAAGGAAAGACATGAGAACACCGTAATGCTGAGTCAGACATTCGCGGGATTGGAGCGGCAGCCGAACCAGACTACGCTTTCAACCCCAGCCACGACTGACGAATTGCTGCGCTTGTAGCACATCGTGCGTTACGGCTGCACTGGAGCTATTGAGGGGCGCGCAGTGCAGCTATACTTGCCATTAGTGCGCTCGAGTGAATGCGTCCAGCTGATTGGTCAGCGGCGTTGTGAGGGGCGTGGGCGGAGACCTACTTCCGCCCTGTATTGAGGTATAGTAGTAGCGCTCAGTGCGAGTGAACGGAGGCGCTGCAATCGATCAATCGGACTGACCGGCTATTTTGTCACCATTCGTGAAGTCTGTTCCATACGTGACGATAGTGGAGTATCCATGCGAATAACGAGAAGCTACTGTCTTCCTGACAGACATTATTAAAATCCACCGTATGCGCGCGTGTTGGAGGAACTCGGCTGTCCTGTATTCCTCCTAGCTCGGAGACAGTGGCTTTTTTCACTAGTTTTCTACTTTGTACAACAATATTTTAGTACCGTTCAATGGTGTTCTACCACTGTAGTATGTAGTTACTGGTGATTTAGGTGCGTGCAGAAGTTCTGGGGCAGTTGCACCTGATTTTTTGAAACGCCATAACTCTGCTCGTTGTCAACGATTCTATTCAAATCAAAAAGCGTTGGCATCGCTGTGATGTTGCCAACACGGCACAGAAAAAAATTCCCCCAGAAGCCTAAATTTGACACGTTTATACTTGAAAGACTGGCACATATCGTTTTCGAGTAGGGTCTGTTCATCAAAAGTTTTTCAGCTGATGCAAACTCGTGGAAGCTTGAAAAGGGAAATTTTTATTGAAGACTGGTCTAGAGAGTAACACAGGACAGGATGGAATTTCAAACGAGAGATGGCTAATTTTTTTTTACCGTACCAAATGCTGGTACTCGTTATCCCGCAGCAGCAGCAGACCACCCAAGCTGGCCTATGTTGTCCTTATATTTGAGATTTTGCCTTGATTAAAATGTATAATAACACTCACTTACTATGCCTTCGTTTGGGAAAAATTCGTGGTTGGTGACTTAGGTTACAGATCAAAAATGGACAAAGAAGTTTTTCATTGGTATAGTAATGGCTTGCCCACTTTTTGGGTAGGTCAATCGAGTCTGGATTCTTAGTCGACCACTTCATTTTCTTGCACATGACTCATTTTCCATCAACAATAACAATCCATTTGGGAAACGGCTTGTTAGATTACCTGTAGATCAGATGTTCGTGGACTCGCCAGTGTGGACGTTGGTGTTCTTCGCTCAGCTCACTCAAAATTCATCTATTCATCTTCCCCTTCCTACCAATCCAGTACAAGTGAGGGACAAAGGTCGGGTAATTTCCCTATAATGTCCTGCTCACTTTACATTAGGTCCGGTTTAATCTGCTCTTTTCAGTCGCCCTTGTGAAGGTTGGATTGGCGCTGCGCTCATGAAGCATTTTCAAAGGTCTCATATCCACATGCATGTTTCAGAATCCCACGAGCCTCCGGCATTTTGAAGAGGATACCCTAGGAAACGCAGTACTCATGGTATGGGTCGCAAACCTCACAGATCATCCAGATTTTGATTCATAAAGCAAAATTCCACAACTTTACTGACTGTACATAGCATTAGTTTTATACCTAAAATACAACAGCGCTGCGACACAGATCCGAGCCAAATGTGACATGGGTAGCAGATGTCACAGTCCACCAGCAGACATAAAAACCATATCGGGATATCGCAAGCAAAAGGAGAAAAACAACGTCAAACGGTGAATTTCCACCAACTGCCCCGAAACTTTTGCACGCACCTAATACTTTGAATCGTTTTGGTTCCATATGTTTTCACTCGTGCGCTTAGTTTGTGTTCTACCAGTCTAGTTTTTTTCTCCTTATTCTGTTTTTTTCTTTGTTTCGATACCTTTGCAACTATTTTAAACACGTTGTTTCCTCTCGTACGCTTCTTGCCTTTCTTTTGCTCTGTGTTAATCAGTGTTGGTTATGTGAAAATTTCAGAACAACGACGATGACGCTGCTTGAAGTTGGTGCTGCTACAGTGACAATGAATGTGTAAAACATTTCGTAAGCTCGAATAATGTGGAAACGATTTGACTGAAGCCTCTACAATGATTTTTACTTGATTTGCTGGGTACAAGCTATGCATTTTCGGCGAATTTTTGACATGAATTTAGTTAAGGTCAGTAGTGAGACGACTACAGCAATAAGAAAAAAGATCCAAAATTGATCCACGTACACCATGAGTGAGGAATTTCCTACACACATTCATTGCCATTGCAACCAACCACAAAGCACGTCAGCGTCATTCAGCAATGTTCGCACACCCAGCATTAACGAACCTGTCAGTGGCAGAATGGCAAAGTGTTCGGAACAGTTGCAGAAAAGAAAAACTAAATTCCTTGGCGAATCACAAACCAGCCATATGAATGAAATTATACGAAACTAGAACTATTCAGAATCGAAACAACTCCAAACAATGCAACAGCATATTAGAGTAGTAGAATACTAATGGGAAGTAAGGTTGCAAATAGAGTTCACGAATCTCCTGATGAAGCGGTGGGGTGAGGTGGAGTGGATGTTGGGTGGAAGCAAGTTGTTGAAGAAATTTAGTAGTCTTCTGGTGGAGCAGTGGTGGTGGGGATGGGTGGGTGCTCGGATAGAGGTGAGCTTCATGAATCACGTAAAATTCAGTCAGATTTCTCAATAGGTGGGTTGGAGCAGGTTGAAGCATTCACCTAATTGGGAAGAAAATTTGGGAAATACCGTGCTCAAACGGCAAACTACAGACCAAAGGCAGGTGCAGAGCAGACCAAAGAGGGACTTCAGCCTATTGACGCAGGTCGAAAGCGCGACTAACGCAGGCAAATGGGACTAGCAGGAGCAGCAGCACGGGCGCGAAGTGCAGCAGCCAGAGCACCCAGTGCGCCACGGCGCTTCAAACAAAGCTGATTTAGAAATATGATAAGCGCTGCATACTATGTAATCTGATGCCTTTGGTGTTGGAATTTTTCATCTGCAATGTCTTTTATCTTGCTGTGAACGTGTTGTAATGTCGTGATGGGTTACGTAGTAAACTTTGGCGTTAGGAGCTCTTGAACAGTACCACTCCCCTTTCGCGTTAAGACCACGATCCTCTCCACGAAAAATAATCTGTGCGCTAAGTGCGCAAAACCCCATCATATATCTGTACGCCTAGACAACAATCCATGATATTTATTTGTTTATTTACTAGTACATGGGAAAACCACGCCTAATGACAATCACAGTAATAAAAAATATGAATACAATGCAAATAAAAACTATTGAGTCCGCTCTAAACATATCTGTAGAAGAACGGATACAATTCAAGAAGATGCGGGAATGGCAAACTAATCAGCTACTTCCTTCAGAAACTTGTCTAAAAGTCTTTTCCATTGCAGTAAGGAACTGGGCATTTTATATTTCTTGGAAAATTTCAGAAAAACAGACCCTGCTCTTTGTGTGAAAAAAGACGACCGCAATGAGCTTTTTGCTATAGAGTACATAATCTTAAATTGACCACCTCTAGTGCAAGAGGAGGATATTGTGTAGAACTTATCTATGGGGAGATGAATTTTACCGGAGATGATTTTGTAGACCACAACAAGGTCATATTTTCTCCTTCGTGCAGCAAGAGAAGGGATTTTGAATATGCAATTACGTGCAGAAGCCGAAGGAATGTTGACGTAGTCATATCTATGCAGCCTTATCCAAAGTTTCCTAGTAAAACTGTTTTGAACAGCTTCAAGTCTCATAATTGAGTGTTTGCATTTAGGGCTAAAAATTGTGGAACCATACTCAAGGATGGGTCGCACGTAAGATTTGTAAGCAAGTAAAAGATGGGCAGGTGATTTTGTACATAAAAATTTGAAAATGTTAGGTACAGTTTTCTCCATACATATTGAATCCGCATTAAACATATCTGTAAAAGAACGGATATAATTCAAGAAGATTCGGGAATGGCAAACTAATCAGCTATTTCCTTCAGAAACTTGTTGTCTTGGTCTGTATGTCAAGACAACAATCCATGCCGCAAGTGCGGCCAAAACGATCAACTACAAGTACTATGCACCACAAAGACCATGCCACTTTTTCTATTAGGTTGGTGCAAAAATAATGCGAGTTTTTCGATGCATCTTCTTCGGTGCATTAGATTTCCTGTTGTCATCATAAACAATATGAGAATTTGTATATCTCCTTGTAGCAAATTTCATGGCCTTCCCAATGGCTTTGTCCATTTTCAGCGAAATCCACATCTATACGTAATTTTATTTTCGGAATGAAAGGTGCCAAAACAGAATTTTTGCCGATTTCACTTCTGCGAACCAAAACTTTGCGGCATCGCAGTAGGAGCTGCTCGGAATACCATAGTAGTTTTGGCCAAGGTAGTGTAAGCGAATACCAACCGCGAGGCTGCTCTCGATCTTTTCGAAGTGATGAGTCCTGCTTCGAAAGTAAGAAAGGTCGAGTGAAGTTTTCTCGGGTTGCTGACCACCAAGTGGTGGCAATAATTAGAGACAACCCATTCAAAACAACATGTTCGGTTTCTCAGAACCTCACCGGTAATTGTCGTCAGATCGCCCCTTCCTTGGATAAGATTGGGAGGACGAAAAGCTCGACGACTGATGCGAGGCTATCTGAACGAGTACCAGATTGATCTTCGTTGAGAGGTCTGCTTCGCGCCCTTGTAGTGAAGAAATTTCGACCAAATCCTCGAACGATTAGTGATGCATGGTATAGAATAGATCCTCTGCGACAATATAAAGTTCCTTACTCAACAACTGGGAGAGGAAGGCGAACCGAAACACTGTAAGAAACCAAAACAACACTAAGTTAAGGTCACGACGAATTTTTGGTGGTATAATGCAGGGATCATTTGTAACAGCTCGCTGAATCTTCTGTCTGTATATATAAAAGTGAAAGTTTGTATGTAAGTATGTGTGTGTATGTATGTATGCAACGAATAGAAATGGCAGAGAGTGAACCGATCTGGACCAAATTTTGCATGCGGGTCCATTATGGGTCGGCGGGGGTTATAGGCTACTTTACGCTGGGAACTATCGATTAGCTTATCGATTATATCGATTTTATTGATTTTTCGTTATTTTCGCCCAGAGACTGGCAAAAACATGCCTGCCGGGGTTAGTCAATACGCTGAGCATGAATATGACAACCATTTTGGGAGACGTTATCGATTTTTGGATTTCATCGACTTTTTTCACTTTCGCACGGGGACGGGTGAAAACATGTCAGGTAGGGTTTCCCAATATGCCTAACACGAATATGACAACTATTTTGCAGGAAGTTATCGATTAGTTGGTTTTCCGACTTTTTCATATTCGATCAGGTGAAAAAAAGGTTAGCGAGGCTGTTCAACATGGTGAATACCGTAATGATGAGAACTTCAAATGGATGAATTCGTATCCTAATTAACCGCATCAGCGTGACATGCTTGAAGTAGTAAAACTCCCTAGCGGAGCCGGGTATGCCGTCTAGTATATTATAATCAGCAATCCTCTCGCTCACTGATTACCACTTCCTGGGGCACCTGGACGACTTCGTTCAGGAGAATTTCTTCGAGGACTGAAGTGACACTTAAATTAACTTCCGCTTGTTCATCGATCCTAGAAGGCCCTGTTTGAAGAGTGCGCTGGTCGTTGAACCACTGTTTCATTGCTAAAGGTTTGCGTATTTTAACGGTTCTAAGCCTGGTTGAAAACATTAATTTTGAACCAAGATATGGGCTCAGGAATTTAGGGGTTGAAAACGCGCATTATATTTGCACCAACCTAATAGTTCCGGAGACAGGAACTTCCTAAGCGATAAGACGTAGGAAAAGCGCGAAAATGTGGCATAACCGACGCCACAGTAATCCACATCCTCCACCACTCGTCGTTGCAAAACCCCGCCCCCGAGAGTTATAATAACACAAAGTCCAACCCCCTCGAGTTCAAGCTCGGTCCGCTTTCGTTCATTCCGCCCTACGCTCGTTGTGAATCGGTTTTCTTCTTTTTTCCGTATCTGTGTTCGCTTACTCTATATAAACCGCAGACCCCACATCGCTGCGCGAGGGATGACAGGTCACGCTGCCATTGATCGCCTCGCCTCGCCTACTCCGACCGCCACCACAGGCTCAGTTGGGGAGGAGGCGGGCAAATGACCCGCCCAATGACACTCCCATGGTATATGTACAGGGTGCGGCTTAAGTTCCTGGACACAAAATCATAATTTGCCCTATCAAAGGTTCGCAACGCCCAAGGTTCGTTGTATTCCGGTTCGTCACTTCAAGTACTCCCTGGACCTCATGTCCCTAAGAGTTACGCAATGGGGAGCCGCAGGGTACACAGACAAAATCACTTTTCATCGTGTGTAGAGAACTGTTCCGCATTTCATGGGGACAAATGCTATGGCCCCTAAACATGTCCTATGTGAATCCTACAAATTCCCTTCATCTTCTATATTTACTTCTAATCTAGTTCGTGACTGACGACGGGAATTCCGGGAACTTAAGCGTGTTGTTTCAAGGCTGGTCAGAACACCAAAATTGGTCATTCTTGGCACCAATCGCAATATGTTTTCAAGTACTCTAATTCACGTTGCCATGATAGAAATCGCCTTGGTTCTTTTTTACATGAGTTACAAGTGCTCCGACTCGCCTTCGGCGAGTCTCGCACTTGCTCGCTTCGCGGGACTTCGGTACTTACGCACCGATAATTTTCAACAAAGCGGATGAAGCCGACATTTGCGAGGCTCGCCGAAGGCGAGTAGGAGCACTTGTAGGGATGTAATCAACTTGTGTATTGGTAATCGCTTCCGCACAGAAACTTCAACTACGCATTTAACCCTTTCAAAAACGCTGAGATGACCACAGAGAGAATCCTGAGAGCTTAAACTGATAAAGACTTATATTCCAATAAGTTAATGGATAAACAATAAACAAACATCTGCTTTTTTCGGTGGTAGACGATTCATAGACATTCGCACATGAAACCTATACCGTTCGGGTCAGAATTGTGCCCCGCAGTGCAAAAAATCATTGTGATCTACGTGAAGCGCGGCGAAGCTGGGCTTTGCGCAGATAATAATGATTTTTTACACTGCGGGGCACAATTCTGAGTCGAACGGTATAGGTTTCATGTGTGTCTGTCGGTGGGATCGTGAGATATAAGCGATAACCAACAAACACACAAACAGTTGAGTTTTACTCTATAGTGATGGGGATAGGGGGCCAAAAATCGATAAAGCCGATTTCTGGAAAAACGGCAAAAGACCCTGACGTTGCACTGCGGGGCATAATTCTGAGTCGAACGGTATAGGTTTCATGTGTGTTTGTTGGTTGGATCGTGAGATATAAGCGATAACCAACAAACACACAAACAGTATGAGTTTACTCTATAGTGATGGGGATAGGGGGCCAAAAATCGATAAAACCGATTTCTGGAAAAACGGGAAAAGACCCACTCTATAGTGATGGGGATAGGGGGCCAAAAATCGATAAAACCGACTGTGGAAAAAGCGGCAAAAGACCCTGACGTTGCACTGCGGGGCACAATTCTGAGTCGAACGGTATAGGATTCATGTGTGTTTGTTGGTTGGATCGTGAGATATAAGCGATAACCAACAAACACACAAACAGATGAGTTTTACTCTATAGTGATAAAGAAAAGTTCTTGTTCGGGAGCTTACGCAGCACCTTGTATATGTACCAAATGAAAATCTTTGAACAGTACTTTAATTTCGAGGGGAAAGAGGAAATTCTGGGTTTTCGAAAGATGTAAGAAGGAAATCTCGATGAAAACATGATTTCGCAATCCAAGCTCTGAATCATCCAGAAATTTATGAGTCGAGCGGAAATTCCACTTCCACCGCTCTAATATAGTTGAGTATTGAGCAAATTCCGTGCTTTCCGACTAGGGAATCAATTGACTGAATAATTAACAGTATATTGACGAGAGAGGGATGATACAACTGCGAAGTTTTTCTCCTCATACCACCGGCCCAGAAGTAACGTGGCACACGCGTTCGAGATAAAGGCTCGGTATGTGCATACAGAAGAAGTCATCGAAAACAGAAATGAAAGCAGCGAAAGCAGGTTTATGCTGCAGTGAAGATTGCTGTGGATCTACGATATTCAGGATGTCGTCTTGGGAGACAGAAGTGATGTGCGTTACTTCAGTGGATTTTATGAAAATATTGAACAAGCGGAGCAGTTTGAAAGAAAACGCCTAAGAATATTGTTATCACTCTCAATCGATGGATTCACCCTGAAAAGACTTTCCAGGTTATAATACTATCTTCCATGCTATAAATTGGGTTTTAACACTTGTCATCTAGGAGAGAGTGCTGGCCACTCTACCTCAGAGTTGACAACTTACAGCCATCAGAAGCAAACAAATATTTCAAAAGTATTCTTGCTGCCATAATTTATTCCAACTCCCCATGAGAAGATGATCGAAACACTTTTTTCCAGGCATTCCTTTAGCATTTGTATACTTGCTACTTTTTTCAACAATAAGAAACGGAACTGAATGATTTGAGAGAATCATCTGTTCAAACGGAGCTGGATGCTGCGGTATGGATTGCTGAAGTGAAAATTTACCGTGGTGTAGCGGATATGGCGGTAACTACTGGATCGTTTATCTTTTGGAGCATCCAAGAAGAAGATTGAGCCAAGCTCAGCTCCACTACAGGTGCAAAGGGCGCTGTTTGCTACACCAAAATGGACATCTGATGATGGCTGTTCGAAATGTTACGAGAAAGGAGAAAAATTAGATAATCTGCGAGTCTATATTAGTGCTCAAAGCAATCGATTACTACGGAGCGGAGCTATTCTTCAAACATTAAGGATGGGCAATAAGGAATACTTGGAGTATCAGGTATGTGCTCAACTGATTTTCAGTGTATAGAAAACCTGTAATCTGCCGTTTTCTTTTAGAAGAAGGGGCAGCGATGAGTCTGATATCTCTTCGCGCCTTCCCAGGTGACGCTCTGCACGTGGGTTCAGAAGGAGTCGCCCGAGATCTCTTGATCGGTGAGAGTGTACATTTCTAAGCATCAGTAGCTGAGTTATTAAGGTAAACAAATGTAACGTCTTTGGCAGAGAATTTCAGTACGAAAGATCGCAAATTTTGTGATCTGAAGCTAAATAGAGCTGCCACACAAACCATAAAACAATGTCTTCTGAAAGTATCCAGTCACACATACTCTGACAGTGTAATCCGCCCAATTGAAGAGATGCCAACCTGCAAAGCCGCGGAACTGGATGAAGTTTGTACTGTGTGAAGAGAGGGCACCCGCCGAAATTTTCGACTCGAATTCGAAAACACTGAGATGACAAAATGGCGAATACGGCCTTTGCGGCAGAAACGTACTAACGCTTGAGGATGACTTTTCTGGCAAATTACTCAAACTGTGAGCAAAACCAATAATCGAAGCGAGAGTTCGAGTGGGAGCTGCATTAGGACTGCCTTAGCCAGAAGCGTATCATCATGCTTTAGTTGGCATTCTTCGTTCTCCCTCTCGTGGTCGCAGTTAACTTGAGCAAGTTTCCGATAGCTATTTCTTCTCTTCAGGGTTATTGGCTCTGCCCACGCATCATTGCAGGGACATCTTTTTTGACCGAAACAAAGATCAATCCAGCACAATATCTGACAGCGCTTACAAAACGGATCTAGATGGTCGTAGCTCCAGAAGTATTCACGATGAAGTTTCATGTAGGTCAGGTGTGTTTGATGCGCTGGTCAATTGCTCATGAAGTGAAAGGTTCTAGTGGTTCTTCGACCGTGTTGTGAGAGCAGAGGCCGACTACTACGGATCTGCTCATCGAAATTTTGCGTGTTACTTCGAAAGTCATCATCGCCGATTGCCGATTAACGTAAATCAAACAACAACAAACAGTGCCGAAACAATAGTCGAGAAATGAGTCCTAGAGAAGTGGTAATTCCTGTGGATTAAATTATTACATGTCAGGTACTTATTGGTGAAGAAAACCCACGATGAGTTCATCAAGGGGTGTTTGAGTGGAAATATCGCTGTCGCTTGAAGAAAAAAATCAACAGCAAACAAAGGAGGAGGTCAAAGATTGTATGCTGGCATTTAGAGTAAGTGTTAGCCCTGATTATTGCTTATGAAAGCAATGAGTTTGTGCAGATTTCCACTAGAGGCAATCATCAACAACAAGTTATACATAGCAAAGAGAAGCCGTGTTTCGTCCTCCGCTCTTGATGCAGCTCATAGACAGAGGGTCATGCAAACCGGAAAACAACCTTTGTGAGTTTTTGCAGATACTAGTAGCTGCGTACATTTTGTGAGCAGTTCAGGTGGCTCACTCCCATCGTTTAGTCACCGCATCATTATCCACAACAAAGTATACAAATCCCGTTTGTACTGGGAACAGGCCACCGGTACTAAAAAAGACTCAGTTTTCTTAGAAGGGAAGGAAGAAACTGAAGTAGTTAAGGTCTACGGGTCCATACTTCTATTTTTATTTAATCCAGCAACTAGCTCTATCAGAATGCTTGTTGAAGAATGCACATATCGTGACTCGTTTAAAAACTCTGGTTGAGCAATGTGATCATTATAGCAAGAGAGAAGCTACTGAAATTCTCAGTTTAATAACAGAATATAATTTTTTATGGGACTAACAACTTTGTATGTTAGAAAATATTCTCCTATTGGTATCAATTGTACAGGGACTCTCGTTACCATAGGAAATGTTAAGAACGGTTTTATTTTATAAACAAATGGTCTTTCTGTTCCAGTATAAAAATTTGATGTTGTTATGAGGTTATGTTTGAAATTGATGGGTTGTTCTCAGGCACTTTTAGCGGACCGCCCGCGCACCCATCCTTATCTTAGAGGACCATCCACGCACCCCTTATTACCTTTGCTGACCAGCCGCGCACTCATCCTTATTCTAGCGGACGCTACCTAAATTGTGGGCGAAGCAGCTGTGATAAGCAATATCATCCTCAGGAAGGCTTTGCTGGTGTTGCATTCTTTCCGTTTGAATTGATGCAGACGCTGAAACCGTACAAGTTTGTCCACAAAATAATTTCGCGCCTCTTTTGCGTGTGTGGAACAGAATTTTCTTCTGTGTGTGGAACAGAATTTTCTTCTGTTCCAACGTGATGTGAGTCCTTGCTGTTCTGAATCTTAGGGAGAACTTGCAAAATCTTCAATTCTTGGTGATTTGACGAGGTGACGAGAGAGCAACTGCTAGAATCTCCATTTTGAACTTTTCATCTTAAGCTCTTCCTAATTAGACTACCAAGCTCCAATAAATTGTAAGTTTCATTCAAGGCCCACTGTGACCCTCAAGTAACCCTAGCGGGAAGCATTCTCTCAACTCAAATTATTCTATACCAGTCTGGCCGTCCGGCTAACGCCGGACTTCCAGACCTTTCCTTATGCTCGCTTCGCTCGCATGACTTCACCTCGCATTCATTTTAGTGAAACTATGGTCAAGCCAGTTTTCGCTCCGTTTCCGCTAAATGCCCTCCCCCATAGTAATGGATTCGTCAGAGAGGACTGCTTGCGTCTCTCAGAGCAATTTTATCATTTTCTCGAGTGAAATAGCTAACTGTAGCTATATGTAACCGATTCATCCTTGAATGAACACGGAGAATGGTTTATCATACTATGTTTGTTGTGAGTGATCCACTGATAACAATCGGCTTAAACGTATAAAAAAGGACGGTGCGGTGTGCTCAGAAACAAATGAGGGTAGAACACGCAGGAGGGGACGTGAGGTGGGCAGGATGACATGGGTGGTATGATAATCACTGCTGGGGTGGGCATTCGGTACTTTCTCACTGTATTTAGGCGCCAGAGGAGAATTAGAACAAAGATAGACCTGATTAAGATCAATTTCTCGCCCCTCTGCACCGGCGCACCTCTTATCCATCTGTTGACCCATCCGCAGCCGGTTGCCCACTTTTCGACGCCGGCGCACCGTTATCACAACGGTGGACCCGTTTCCCCCCACTTTGAGTGACGGAGTACATNTACCCCTATCACAGCGGCGGACCCGTCTCCCCCCACTTTGGGCGCCGGTGTCCCCTTATCACAGCGGCGGACCCGAATCCCCCTACTTTGGGCTCCGGCGTACCCTTATCACAGCGGCGTACCCGGCTTCCTCCACTTTGGGTGCCGGCGTCCCCTTATCACAGCGGCGGACCCGTCTCCTCCCACTTTGGGCTCCGGCGTCCCCTTATCACAGCGCCGGACCCGCTGAGGAACGGTAAACCACTTGGGGTTATGATTGGTGTACGGAAGCCGCCCTACTAATCCTTCAATCTGGGATGAATGAATTTCGTGACACACAGACACGCACACACACACACTTACACACTTACACACAGAATAAGCCCGTTATTATTAGTCATGATAAGGGAAGAATGAGTCACTACACTTACATTGAGTGTGGGTCCGCACAAAAGAAATAATAATGTAAGCGCATCCTCCACATATTTCCATTTTAAAATCAAAATTTGCATCAATTCTGAATAGGACGTTTAAGTGACAAACAAAGATGTGGACTGATGAAAGGAAAGTGTTAACATTCGATTCGATAGAAAATATTTCTGACATTGGACTATTAGGATTCTGAGAATTCCAAGAGGTTAGAGAAGAAAGTTGCGAAAAGGGCCCCTTCAATTGTGCATCGATCCAATATCATGTGAAATTTGCAAGCGGAAGGATAAAATGGAATAAATTTGAATTACAAATGTGATGTCACTGTAGTACCTTGCTTTCACAGTAAGGATTTACTGGATTGGAACGTAGAGACCACCGATGCCATCCCGAGCATCTCGAAAATACCGACCCGTCAGATATTGGGTGCTCGCCTGGTCCGCCTTCAATCAGAAGGGGACCGCCCGCGCACCCAATTTCTTTCCAATTTTCATCCCTTACACGGCCCGTCAAATTTGGGGTGCTTGGGCGGTCTTCTAAAAATGCCTGAGTTGCGCCCTTCATATCTACTCTTTTATCATAGTTCTATTGTTTCTCTTTCTCTCAAACTGTTTCGTCCTAGCCTAAAGCAATAAGCCAGTAACATTTCGAGACGCCCCTGCAGAGTTGTCATCCCCCGTGCATCAAGAGGCAATCGTGGCTCGCAGAGAATGTATATTTGACAATTGTCGATCAACTCAGAATAATTACTGCTAATTCGCTCTGAAGCAATTCCACAGCTCCAGAAGCGAGGGTAGAAAGAGTTGTTTGGGTAGTAGACCACAATACATCATGACAGAGACAGGAAGAAGAAAATCTGGAAGGTACATACCTCACCATCATCATGCGCACTTATTGTCCACATGAAGCACTTCGAGGAAGTGATAGTCCAAGGAACGACAATTTCGAGGAGGAACTCGAACATTTTCTAAATTCTCTATACGACTGCATAAGAAACGGTGCCATGGATCTGGAACAAGCTGCTATGCTCATTAACGACTAGAAGGCTATGAGGACAATTGATTCCTGCACAAGGTTATCAGTTCTCTTTCATTCAAAACACTGGAGAAACCTTCGATCTTCCGCCTAGAATTAGCAAAACTACTTCTACCCTATCGTTTTTTTTACCCAAACTCACTTTTACCCAAAGAAAAGTTGTCTCAAACATTGAATATATTCTATTCACATTGAACGCCTCGAGATAGATTTAATGTTTTAAAGATTTTGCGTCGTCTGCCGCCCGACTAGCAGAAGAATGGTACCATAATTGTGTAATCGACAAAGGGGTTGTTTGCCGAGGAGTGGAGACATTGCAGAACCCCCATCGGTCTTCATTCGACCTGCTGACCTCATCAACGACATTCTGCACAACCTTTTTTTACGCGAAGTAGCTAATGTTCTATTTATACCAAATAGGGTCCCTATAATGATAGCAGATGCCATCGTCACCCTGCAAACTAATAGATCTAAAACATGAAGTTCTCTATGGGTACTTCATTTGAATTCTCATAGGATCTGCCTACAGTTCCGCCATTTCAACTATGACGGATTAGACGCCATCGTCCCTCAATCATTCGAAGATTTTGCTATGGAATGCGTTCAAAAGACTACGCAAACAGACTCGAGACGCCAGAGTGAAAAGGGGTATGCGACTCGCGCAGTACACCAAAAGAATCGTGCCAAATCCCTTGCCAGGACTTTCCTTTGAGTACTGCAAAAGAAAGGGTTGGCGCATCGTGGAGGATTATCTTTTTATTGAGGAATCGTTTTTATTTATAATTCAATAATGCTAACATTTTTGTTTCTCACACCTTATCTTATCTTACAGACAGCACCCACGACAATCTTCATCTTCAAGCTTTTGAAAGTTTTCGAATCTCAAGCATAGTCCCAACCACGAAAATGGTGCCGAAAGCCATGCCTTAGGCGAGATATTACAGTTGAACTACAGTGCAACAGTTCGAACCAGCCTGTTGGTACAAGATGTCCTGCTCTGCAAACGTAACACCGGAGCGAGACTTGGCACGAATCAGTTGTTTTCGCCTCCCTTCAATAAGTTTTTTTTTTCGAAGAAAAATTCTTTTCCGCGCTCTTTTCTCCACAGCTTTTCTTCTCTCTTAATGTGAATAAGCAATATCTCTTCTTGTCCTCTACCCTACCATTTTTTTTTTTGTTTTTGCTCCACTGATACATCCGTGCAAGTTCCATTCTTACCTTACCCTATTTCCGTTCTCTTTTCCTCGAGATAGCTGCGATTCCGGGAAAATACCCAAATTTGTCAGAAACGTACATTTCACGCGACTCGGTTATTTTGATCTGACCCAGCGAAATAAGGACATTCAGAAATCGTCTTTCTGGAAGCTTTGACCAAATTGACCGATATACCCGTCCTCACCGAAGTTGAAAACTTAAAGGCAGCACCCACGGAAATTTTTGTCATTGAGATTTTGGCGCAATCTTAAGTTTTCGACATCGGTGAGCACGGCTATATCGGTCATTTTGTCAAAACTTCCAGAAAAACTATTTCTGAATGCCCTTATTTCACTGAGTTAGGTCAAAAATGGCCGAGTTGCGTGAAACCGATCTGACAAAAGAGTCGATAAGGCTGCCTCTGTCGTCACGTAGTTTTTTGCCGAATTTGAGTATTTACCCGGATTTGCAGCTTTCTCGAACAAAAGAAAACAGAAATAGGGAAACAAAAGAATGGAAGTTGCACAGATGTATCTGTGGAGCAAAAATAAAAAAAAAAGTTAGGGCAAAGGACAAGAAGAAGTATCGCTAATTTACAAGAAAAGAGAACAACTGAATGACATGAGCTGGAAAAAGGGTGGCAACTCTTGAAAAGTGGGAACAAGAAGGTTCTCAGACAACTATAATCAAAATAGTAGATGAACTGTGGAGAAAAAAGCGCGGAAAAGACTTTTTCTATTGAAAAACTGTGTGACGGCAGGCAAAAACAGCTGATCTGTGTCAACTGTCGCTCCAATGCTACGTTTGGAAAGCAGGACATCTCGTACCAGCGCCCCAAAGTTGAAATGTTGCAAGGGACTTGTACTTGTAATATCTCGAGTACGGCGCGGTATCCGACAGCGGTTCCATTGCAGAATTGTCGGGACTATGCCTGATGTTCGAAACCACTCAAAATCTCAAAGACGAAGATTAGCGTGGGTGCTGCCTTTAAGACTGCGCCAAAATCTCGATAACAAAAATTTTCGAGGGTGCTGCCTTTAATAGAGGTATGATATTTTGCTGGTCGAATTGACAAAAATAATAATTACAGGTGCTCCGACTCGCCTCCGGCGAATCTCGCACTTGCCCGCTTCGCGGGACTTCGGTACTGACGTACAAATAATTTTCAACAAAGCGGATGTAGCCGACAGTTGCGAGGCTTGCCGAAAGCGAGTCGGAGCACTTGTAGGGATGCTATCAAATTGTGTGTTGATAATCGCTTCCGCATAGAAACTTCAACTTTGCATTTAACCCTTTCAATAACGCTCAGACCACAGACAGAACCCTGAGAGTATAACCACTGATGGCAACTTATATTCCAATAAGTATATGAATAAACAATAAATAAACATCTGCTTTTTCTGTGGCAGACAATTCATAGACATTTGCACATGAAACCTATACGGTTCGACTCAGGATTGTGCTGCGCAGTGCAAAAAATCATTGTGATCTACGCGAAGCGCGGCGAGGCTCGGTATAGGTTTCATGTGTGTTTGTCGGTTGGGTGTGTGTGTGTGTGTGTGTGTGTGTGTGTGTGTGTGTGTGTGTGTGTGTGTGTGTGTGTGTGTGTGTGTGTGTGTGTGTGTGTGTGTGTGTGTGTGTGTGTGTGTGTGTGTGTGTGTGTGTGTGTGTGTGTGTGTGTGTGTGTGTGTGTGTGTGTGTGTGTGTGTGTGTGTGTGTGTGTGTGTGTGTGTGTGTGTGTGTGTGTGTGTGTGTGTGTGTGTGTGTGTGTGTGTGTGTGTGTGTGTGTGTGTGTGTGTGTGTGTGTGTGTGTGTGTGTGTGTGTGTGTGTGTGTGTGTGTGTGTGTGTGTGTGTGTGTGTGTGTGTGTGTGTGTGTGTGTGTGTGTGTGTGTGTGTGTGTGTGTGTGTGTGTGTGTGTGTGTGTGTGTGTGTGTGTGTGTGTGTGTGTGTGTGTGTGTGTGTGTGTGTGTGTGTGTGTGTGTGTGTGTGTGTGTGTGTGTGTGTGTGTGTGTGTGTGTGTGTGTGTGTGTGTGTGTGTGTGTGTGTGTGTGTGTGTGTGTGTGTGTGTGTGTGTGTGTGTGTGTGTGTGTGTGTGTGTGTGTGTGTGTGTGTGTGTGTGTGTGTGTGTGTGTGTGTGTGTGTGTGTGTGTGTGTGTGTGTGTGTGTGTGTGTGTGTGTGTGTGTGTGTGTGTGTGTGTGTGTGTGTGTGTGTGTGTGTGTGTGTGTGTGTGTGTGTGTGTGTGTGTGTGTGTGTGTGTGTGTGTGTGTGTGTGTGTGTGTGTGTGTGTGTGTGTGTGTGTGTGTGTGTGTGTGTGTGTGTGTGTGTGTGTGTGTGTGTGTGTGTGTGTGTGTGTGTGTGTGTGTGTGTGTGTGTGTGTGTGTGTGTGTGTGTGTGTGTGTGTGTGTGTGTGTGTGTGTGTGTGTGTGTGTGTGTGTGTGTGTGTGTGTGTGTGTGTGTGTGTGTGTGAATCGAAATTCAGGGGGCGTGGTCCAGAGTGAAGCAAATGCTCTACAACAGGTTCTGTTGCGGGAGGGGTGCGCCGGCGTCCGGAAGTGGTGAGAGGGCTACGCGATGGGTCCACCATTGTGATGAGGGTGTGCCGGCGCACGAAGTGGGGGGAGACTCTGCTGTGACAAGGATACGTCGGTGTCGAAAAATGGGGAAACGCCTGGCGGTGGGTTCAACGGTGGGAAAGCATGCGGACATCCAAATCTGGATAAACGCCTGCGAACGATTCGACAGATGGAGAAGAGGTGTAGCGGTGCAGAGTAGCGAGAAATTGCTCTTTATCAAGTCTAGAGTTAGAGCAGATTGAAGTGGGATTTCCTCTGCTGTGACTGGAAACTTCAAAAAGCCGCGGACCCCAATCAGAAGCATTTCATGACAAGTTCTAAGCGTTCTGTGAAAATCGCACCATTTCGCCAAACAGCGGAAGGCGCCTTAATTTTGATTGTCAAATTCCTTGCTACGGCGATTAGCTCACAGGGGAATTTTCAGCTGCGCACTATGAAGCCCAAATCTTTCTCTGAGCGAGCCCCAGTTGTCACATCACAAGAATGTCTCCAGTGCGAAAACAGATTTGCCAAAGTTAGTGACTTCCACCTTTACCCGACTCCCTCCTTCGTCTCGTAGTTCACAGAATTCCAAAGCAGCAGAGCCAAACTCTTGCTGTGAAACGGCAGAAGTCCAGCGACCATTTCGGTGCATACTTCACTTTATATCTATTGTTATTTGATTTTTAATGAAACGTTTTCGTCAAAAATTTCAAAACAACGGAAACTTATGTAACAACCTAATACAATCCCGACACCGCTGCTATTGCATAAATTGCCGTAGTACACTGCCTTGAAACTTTTGATTTGCTGACGGACCATCTCATCTCTTGTGCCGCGCATAGTTCGATCCGTCCCTCCTCAAGCGCGGCTACGAGCTCACACGGCTGACCCANTATATATATATATATATATATATGAGAACACTCACCTCCACCATTCCAAAGACACCACCTGGTTTGAGGACACGATGAATTTCTTTTAGACACTGGAATCTTCTGCAGATAATGGTTAAACAAGGGCCACCAGCATTCACAAAAAAAAACGTTTGGCTTTTTTCCTTGCTGCTTTTATAAGCTCACCAGGTCAGGCCTCATTTGGTCATGGCATGCATCGAAAATCGTCACCAGATCGAATTTGTTCGTCCAGTCGGCGTCCATTTTAGCACCGTCCATTTGGATGATTGCCAGGTTCTCATATGTTTCGCCATTATCTTTTCTAGAACAATAGTGAAAGAGCAGGGCTGGGGAAAACGTTTGGAGGCGGAACACCTCTGCTGGTTGGCCAAATGAACTGCTTCGAGTGTAACATCGATCCCTGTGAAGTTGGACTTGGGAAAGTTCTGGGCTAAAGTAAGCTTTCATTATCCAGCATCTCAAAATTCAACTTGTGCATGGAACTTTTATGCATTTCCGTAGGAATGACTGAAAACTGAGACTTACCTAGTAGAGCAGCTTGGAATCCTTTGCCGCAACCAACATCCAAGCACATCATTCCACCTTGCTCTAATCTTTCCTTAACAGTGAAGCATTAGGTTGCTGGAGAATCGATGTTAGATTCTGAACCCATGGTTTTTGCTTCGACCGCACCATTCTACCTATTTCAAAGCTTATTTTCCTTTTAGGATTTTCGTTCATAAGTTCCATGCTCTCTCAATGTACAACCTAGGCATTTCTTAAAGTATGATTCCGCTATACTTATGTTTATATTTATTTACATGCTGATAAATGCATGTGCATAATAAAACAGGTAGTAATGAGAAATGATATACAAAGGGTCCTATCGAAAATATATATCATAACTAAGATTAAGACATGCGTACAGTATGCGTATAATCTACAAAACTTCACGTCTGTACTAGAAATAACATTCAGAAAAGGAGGCATGAAACGAAATCCTACTTCAGAAACTTATTAATGATTGCTTTGAATTGTGAAATACGAAGAGGTAATTCAGTTTTCTTCAATATTTGGGTGAGATCTTTTCCCACCCTATAGGTGAAAAATGATGTCCTCACTGAATTTGATGACGGGGGCAGAACTAATTTCATGCTAGCCCCGCGGGTATTTAAGCTACGGATAGGGAAAAAGGTGGAAGCGTTAAAGGCAGCACCCACGGAAATTTTCATATCCGAGATTTTGATTGTTTTGGATACTTAGCAATGGTGCCAACAATTCTACGAAAGTTGCATCGTCGTAGGCATCAGCATTCTTAAGATAGAGAGAGATTAAGTTTGTGCTGGCGATCAATTAGGATGAGTTGAAGTATAGAATGAATTGGTGTTTTTGTTTACAATCACTTTCTTCCATTATGATAAGCTTGCTTTCATTCCCATCTCACTCCGGTTTAAGCCCGGGCAACTCGGCCATCTTATGCAGACGGGCTGAAGTGGTGACGACGAGAACCGTCTTTCTAGTAGGATTTGTCAGAATTGATCACTGCCTATGTCTCCACTGTGGTGCTAAACCTAGGAATTCAGTAAAATCTGTGAAGGCAAAATTTCCGTGGGTGCTGCCTTTAAGTTTGGCGCGACCTCACATGATTTTATATGCCATTATTAGGTCTTGCTTACGTCTCCTATTAGCCAAGGTTTCTAGCCGAAGCTTGATGTTCCTAGATGCACTGGATGGGATGTTCTTATAGTAGAATCCAACAATTCTAAGCAAAACCTTGCGCGTGAAACTGTTTTGAACTCTGTCGAGTGCACGGATATTTTTCATTTTATTTGGGTTGAATATTACAGTTCCATATTCAAGTAGGGGTCCAACATAGATTTTATAAGCCGTAGTTAGGATAAGGGAGTCATTAGTCAATAGGCACCTGAACACTTTGCTACTCTTTTCATACCTAGAGCATATATTGTTTCACAGTGTTTGTCAAAGGTCAATTTACTGTCATACCGCACGCTTGATGTAACACTTTTATTGACGGAAATCCCGAGATCTCGTCGTTTCAAGACAGCTGAATGTGGTTCAACTTTCGGGAATTCGCGCAGTGCCCCATTGAACTGTGGTCTGGCCAGAATTGACCAAATATGCATGTGAAAGGGAGTTTTTGGCGGATTAGGGCGAAAATTCCAGGAGATTGGACCACTTTTTGGCCCTTGAAAAAGAGGAGCTGTCGAAGCGTCGGCCAGTAGAGGAGTTAAAACCGGACTTCGGCAGGGGCGAAAACGTCGGACGTATTAGGTGTTAACATAAGTCCTTGCGCTTTTTTTTCGGATGCAGTTTTCTCCACCTATTTGTTATCTTTCAGGAACAAGTCATATACGATTCGAAAGCGCTAATCTTCCTCTACGAGAATTTTGCAAGCATTTTTTGGTAAACTAGCAGTTTGCTTGAGATTTGAGCCTGCGAAGTGGAGCAATGAGTCAATGAAAAACAGCGCAACCGACAGCTGTTTACTCTGGCATTCAGCTAAAGCTCTAAAGGCCATCAGAACAGCAAAACGGCCTGTGCTAAGTACGAAAGAGACATTTTGCTTGAAATGGTTGGTCATCAGCGATTTTCGAAGCTCAAGAGAGACATATTTAGTCTTAATGACATCAATCACTTCGACCAAACAGATTTCGTCGGGAGGACCTAAGAAGTTCTCCATGTGAATCGTGTGATCTAGATGGACGTTGTGCTTCTCAAAGCTATCCAATAACAGAGGTAATTCTCCATTGGCACGGGTCTAGCCATCTTATCCCATGATGACGTCGGGCCCCACCCTTGCCAGCATCGCCAAACTGGTCCTACAACAGTTCTGCTGGTAATGTTACTCCGCGTTTATATTTCGCAGTGAGAAGAAAAGGGTATAAAACATGTTAGGGAAAATGGCAATGGGGCGGAGAAAATCGCAACTGAAAAAAGCGCAAGGACTTATGTTAACACCTAATACATATGTACGTCGTAATTGAGAGAAGTAACGAGCAAGAATCTCTTCGCTTACCTTCACATTTCCTCCAAGGGCCGGAATCAAATCAGAGATGAGGTGCTTTCTGTGCATCGCCTCACTGAAATCTGCCATAGCAACGTAGAAGTCTGTGTATTCCGAGTAGTTGAGTCCTGTTCAAGAAAGTCGACTAAATGCCGAAATTTAAGTTTGAAAAAAATCCCTACCAAATGGCCCTTCCTTCTTAAACACCTGGCAAAGCTGATCGTACACTTTCATGCAAATGGGTAGGAAAGAATCGATTGAAATATTGACGTCGCCAGCCAAATCCTAGGGAATATTCTCACACAACATACACTTCGTACAGTAAGCCGGCAGTACTGTGGAGTTACCTCTACATGCTCCTTCTTGATGTAGAATTTCTCGTCTTCCGTGACGGTGATAAGGTCAGCAGTTGCCATCACTGACAGCCACTCCTTCACGTACCTGGAAATTGCCTGCATATTTTCTGCGAAATTCCTCGCAATCTCTGGCACTGGACTCTTTCTGAGAGCCAAATTTCCAACAGTGACTGGCTCCTGTGTAAGCCACGGGCTCCCACCTACCTTTCTTTGCACCCGCTTTCCGTCGCGACTTCGGCTGGAGTCGCGGGCTTATCCTCGCTTCCCACCTTGGCTAGCGCTTGAAACAGCTGGAGCCGGTTACCCATGGCAATACTAGCGGAGAGGATCCCATCGATGCCGATTTGCTAAATATTGTGATATCAAATTGTGAGAACAAAAAATTTAGTTGCGATTTTTTTTATAGAAAAAAGATGCATAGTTTGGTAGGAGGAACTAGGCATCGAATAGCAAAACGTCCCCTTCTGTCATAGTTGCCTATGTTTATACTTCGTCGCGGCGCAACAGTCGTGTTAAAAGCCCTCAAAGTGCCTTGATCAATGGTTTTCTGACAGTGAGACCCTCGAAATGTGTATCACGCTTACCAATATGCATCTTCGTGCTACCTTTTCAATTTCATTTTTTTTTGTTACCGCACCAGCGAGTGCAAAAATAAATAAATAAATAAATAAATAAATAAATAAATCACCTCTTGAACTATGGTTATTGCATGTTGTTTATTATATTTAGTATCTAGAACAGTATGACGAATTAATCAATCAATTAATTAGTGAATTAGAACGAATTGATTGAATGAATGAATGAATGAATGAATGAATGAATGAATGAATGAATGAATGAATGAATGAATGAATGAATGAATGAATGAATGAATGAATGGGCGAATGAATGTCAGCACCACGTGAGTCAGGGCCAAAAACTCTCATTATTTGTGCTCATCGAACTTTGCTAGATTCAAACGTGACCACTTCCAGGTTTCAAAACATCCCTTTCTAGGAAAAATGTTCGATTCCTAATACGTGATAATATGGGCATGTCCTTCGCACCGTTCTCCTCCCTCTTTTTCCCTTTTGTCTTTCTCTTTGCAAATAAATTAAAAATAAGAATAAAAAAGAAAAATATGCAAAAGAAATGGGTAAATTATTATGTATGATTTCTGTTTCAGGCACTGCGTACCTTATACGGAAACCAAACGAAAAAATCCCAAAATCAAACAAATTTCGAAGCTGCAGGTGAGTAGCTATCATAGAGACAGAAAAAAAAACTATGCTGATAGCAAGTGGATACAATTGTTATGGCCGCACTGGTTCTTGGTTGAAATACGTTTGTAATTCTTTTCCACAAAAAACTTGATACCTCATACTCAACAACTCAATAATCTGTGGCCACATTTTTTTCTTCAATCATTTTTCTGCAACAAACCAGTCGCAGCGTGGTAAAAAAGCAGTAACGGACGCAACAACATCGATTTAACAGTGCTGTAGTTCATTGACTTACGAATAATGAACAATGAACAATACGAACCCACCATTAACCGCTTCTGGAAGTCGGACTTCTCTACCATGGTTGCTCACTGGAACTAGGAGGTGGATATGAGAAAAAAGATACGAAACGATGAAACAGACACGAGGCAGACGTTGGATGCAAGAAGTACGACGGCAAAGAGCGGCTGCACTCTGGTCGAGCAGAACGATGAAATGACGAATTCCTTTGTGTTGGAATTTCGTTCGCTCTAACAACACCCAGTGAATGTATTGCTATATGTGTACTAAATGAGCAACATGGGAATTTTGCGAGGAAAACAGGAGAAAACGGTCATTTCCGAAATTAAACGATTCAAAGAGATTGTAATTAGCAACTGAAACGAGCTTACACAAAGTGCAATTACCTTTTACCACACGGAAGACATGACAAATATCGAATAAATTAGTTTACTCAACAAAAAAACTTTGGAACCGATTCAAGTATTTGAATTTTTGACAAAGAGAAAGCTTTACAGTCCCTTTAGTCTTCTCACCAGAATTGTTTGTAACGCTTTCTCGTTCGAATTCTTGATTATTCGACACGGACTTGAACTCCAATGGTGAATGGGATTTGAATATGTCTACTGCTTTGATCGGTGTTAACTACATGCTAGTTTTGTTTTCAATGTTGGAGACTGTGACAGACAAGTCCATGTTCTGAGAAATGGGCGCTACGAACGCAGCCAGAACAGCGCAATGGGTCGAGTAGAAGCCCTAGCAGCACCTGCTTCCAGCTGCTGCCATCCTCCCCTCGGATGCTGCCATCAATCAGCAATTGCTGCTAAAAGAACGAAAGCTTGAGCAGCAATTGAGGAGACGATGGTTGTAATTGGAAGGAGATGCTGCTAGGGTTTCTACTCTACGTATTACGCTGGTCGGGCTTCGTTCCTTGCGCAGATTTATCAGATACGAATCAGAAATCAATGGGGTATCGAGACAAATCACTAGGGTATAAGAAACTGACATACTTTGGCAGCTGGCGAAGTCGTTCAAACCTATATCAGTAACTAGTATTAGCATTAGAAAAACCAGCTGGTTATGAGTTTTCTGGAAAAAAAAGAGTCCAGAATTTATGGGCAGGTTTAGCTGAAAAGCGTTAAAAAACGAGCAGAAAAGATATCATTCGCGGAGAAATCCGTAATTGTGAAGGAAATTTCTTCTGAAATACCAACGAAACGGAAATTTGAAATATCCGCTAAAAAATACGGATATGATGATTTTTCACTGTGGAAAAGCACACGTTCAAACTTTTCAACAAAAAAAAAACTTGCATGAATCTCTCCGAATGCATCGTGGCATTGAGGAATAAAACTAATAGGGTGAAAATGGACAGATTCACGATGAAATCTGCATTCGCAGCGCGGCGTAGACGGGTGGAGGAGTTGCGCTGTCCGCTAAGATCATTGCTCGAAGACCACGATGTAGATCAAGGCTGCTGACCGGTAGGCCACCCTCTTCATGGGCATCGGCCTCGACTTAGTCGCACGCTATTGAATGTGTCTCTGTGTGGCCTGTAGTCCCAAGCGACATAATAACAAGTAGTACTACTTGTTCTATCCAGTTTTTTTTTTTTTTCTGTATCGAGATTCATGAGCATTCCCAGGAAGAATGTAACCTTTTCGCTCGACAAGGATGGACGAGTTTCCTGCACTACAGTTGCCGTACATCGCTTCCCTCGTACTTCCACTCTCCTCTATTGCAGTAGGCATGCTCTCGGTAAAAATTCACCAATTCTTGCTTGAGAAACTGATCTTCGTTGACTTTTCGTGTTGATAAGCGAAGCAGTTTTGTAGTATTTTTTGCAATATTCATTAACAAATTTCAGGTTCCTTTCTGATGTATTCATTTCTATCCAGTTTGATTCTTGGAAAGTTTTCCTGTCTTTGTGTTTATCCATGGTTTTTTAAACTAGCCTATCGTTTTGTTAGTTATGAGTTTTGTTGTTATAAGTAGCGCACCATGAGTGCGATAAAAATTGAAAAATTGAAAAAATAAGCGCCTCTCAAGGAAAATTCATTCAACCCTTCACAGAAGTTTCACTCCGTATCTTTTCTCTCTCCTCCTGTGCGTCTTTCCTCCCTTAAACTTCGCCTCTTTTCCTCCTCCTCTCTCTTGCATTTCTGCAATCAAACTAAAAAAAAGGAGCAACTGAATGAAGGAGGAAAGCTACACTATTCTTCTTTACGTAATTATTTCCGAACTCTTTTCACTATATTGAAGCTTATATAATTTGTTGGAGCAGAAATTGAAATAAATAATCAATTGTAAACAGGTCTCGTACTGTATTCAAATCGTGGAAATTAAATGATTTGATAACGGTAAATGTTTGTGTATGCCACGCATTTTTGTGGTCGTGGTTATAAACAACACCAATGGGATGTGCATAATAAATCATATCGCTTCGCACTTTTGCACTTTCAGCTTTGTCATTCTGCACGAACCCCTGTGAATGGGGAGGTTCCACTGGAATAATCGTCACTGCTACAGCTGGTAAAAAACAGCCAACAGTTGGCAAGATAGTATGGGCAGGCTTTCTTTGCACGTTTTAGATCTTAAAGCGTGAAATTCGACCGCAAAGACAACTCAAACAGCCTTTCCCAGGGCTGGTGTCCAAGGTGGCTATAAGAGGATATCCAAAGTGATGTACCACCCATGTCTAGAGGATGCAATCAACAACTGTGTCGTTCTTTCGTGAAGTGACCTGTCAGGACTTGGAATCTACTTCTTGTCCCTATCAATCAACCTTCATCAGCAGTGGTCTTTGATGTGGAATGAACAGATGCCTCGAGGAAAGAGCATTCTTCTGACGTCTCTTCTTCTTTTATCGCAATTTCTAGCTAGTCTTGCACAAAATGGCCCTCCGACACCAATCAAGCCTCTTTTCTTATCCCTATAATCCCTTGTTCATTATCTGGGGTCTATTCGAGTTTTCGCAGTATCGCTAATCTGCTTATTGATGGCAGTTACAGGGTGCGCCATAAGTTCTTGCACACCATACTTAGTAACACCACAGCCGTTGAATTCAACATAATGGCATGAGCTCTATAGCGAAAATGAGTCAACTCAATAGCAACCCAAATCACCTATCAGAAGAGGAATATGTCGCCACTTGCCTCCGTAGTAACTCAAACTTGAGAGAAAAGTGAGCTGCTCGCGGCACAGTTTGGCGTGCGGTGACACTGTCTCTTCGATCGGGATGCACTACTCAGAGCAAATTAAATCGTTTCTCAAAAAAACATTGGAGTAGACGGAGGAGAGATCGAGGAATTCATCGGTTGTACTAGGATCCCATCCTGGCTTCCTTTCAGAAATTTCAGAAATTTTTTCAAGAAAAGGGCGTGTATGAGCAATTTTTTCAGTTTTTTATGAACCACAACATCAAAACTACTCTGGATTTCACTCGTAGAACATTTTTAGAGAGAAAACACCTTGCTGCTTCTAACTCAAGTTGAACAGCGCAAAGATGACGCTTCTGAATCTTCTCTGTGCCACATGTGCCTCCTGGAATGCTGCACGACCGAAATCCCGTGCTCAGAACGAACTCCTCTATAACGCCAATCCGATCCTGATGATACAGCCGTACTCAACTATGTTTTAGAGCGAATCAAGTGCTATATCATATACAAGTTTGGACTCGTAGCATAGAGCTGAGATAAAGCTTCGAGAGGTTTTATACCAGATACACCAGCGCGCCACGAGGTGCTCCCTACTCTCTCAATTTTGAGTTATTACAGAAGCAAATGGAGACGTATCCCTGATCTGATAGGTGATTTGGGTTGCTAATGAGTTGACTCATTTTCTCTATAGAGGTCATGCCATTAAGTTGAATCCAGCGGTTGTGGCACACTAAATATGCTGTGCAAGAACTTATGGCGCACCCTGTAACATAAACACAAACATACCGTGGGAATTTCATGTATGACCTACGTACATTCTTGACGGGCGCAGTTTGGCGTCTTGCGCAGCAAATACATCTTTGGTGGACGTATTGAAAGATTCACACCATTTTATTCTAGATAGAACCAGGTTAAAATTATCGAAAGCAGTTCCAGAACATTCAAGAGATTAGCAGTCGAGCTGTTTCTCCAAGGAAGTGAAATTTTATTATTGAAGTAGTAATTCCAATTTAAATTTTCACCATCGATCGTAAACGTAAAGTCTCGGGCCCGCTATCTAAAAAAAGGTGGACGATATGGTCGTCACACTTATGTACATTAAGGCTGCACTTGTCAGTTCTATGTTCCCAAGTGAATTAGTGTTTCTACCAGTGCCTTCGTAGGGAATTCATAGAACGAAAGACAGTGTTAGTCCTTCTTGCAGACATAGAGGACGTTAATGACGAATTTGGGTGTCGGTAGTACAGCGATGTCGTTGAATCCTGCCTCTTTCAGTAGTTTTAGTGCTCGTTCCCTTCCCCACATTGCACCAAGACCCAGCGCATCTGAAACGCAAGCACTTCAGCAACAGCGATTCAGAACTAAATGCTGGATTCAGGTTTTTCCACCACGGAAAAATTTGGCCATCGAAATTCAGCCAATAAACGCAGTGAAAATTCGATCTGTTATCAGGACTAGGATGCTGAAAAAATTCAAAAAATTCCGAAAGCGTACCTAAATCTGGTCAGCTAATCAAGCCAAATTGGTTTTGCAAATATCCCCTGGCATGCAAGATACGTACATCACACAGGCCACATTTTGTGGTGCTGGACAATCCAGAAAGCAGCGCAGGAAGGACTCACACTCGGAATTGCTGCTCACTGGTAAGCAGTGGAACATTGAGCAGCCGTACATCTGCGCTGCCACCAACCCCAGCTCCTGCTTGTCCTTGTAGACGTTAGATGAGCCGTTCACCTGAACAGCCGCTAATATTCAGGTGAAGCATATGTAACAGGGATGAGCGGATTATCCGTATCCGGTTGTTCGTTTAGCTATTTGGCACCGGATAACGGTGCGGATAATGCAAAATGGTAGATTGAACTGCGCGTGATGCTCTGCCAAAGGCGACTGGGGGAGAAGTCATCCGCAGAACGTTTTGTGCAGTTCTATCGTAGAGGGGAAGCGTTTTCTTCCTGAACCTCAACCCTTCAACCTTCGATCCTTCGATATCTATGTCCTTTAATTCATCACATCTGATGGCTAGGCTATAAAGATGAGTCAGGTGTGAGTCCAAACATTCCGATTGGAAGCTTTTACCAATGAAAAGCGTTCTCGGTAAGAGCTTCTTTTAAACTCATAATCTCAATATTCTAACTTCGTAAACTACTTCAAAATCTCGTGTTGATTTGACTCTTCGTTCAGGAAATGGAAGATTATCTGTCGAGGAAACCTAGGTTCTCAATAGATCCTTCCGAGTTTTGGGGAAACTATGCCAATTCGGCAAAGCATCCTTCTCTATGCTAAAGCGCTGGGCATTTGACGGAATAGGCAGTCTCATCGCCGCTGGAAAGGCGAGCGACGTTGATTTTTCGAGTTCTTCTATAGATAGATTACTTAGTTATGAGTACTTGAATTAACTAAAAGAGGAAGTTGATTTATCAGGAAAATTTCGGAGTTTGCTACGTCTACCTGCAAAGTCTAGCAAAACGTCGAACCCATTATTAGTGTATACTCAAAGTCGATGTTTTCTAGGAGAAATGAAGGCGTATTGATGTCGACGTGAGCGGAAATGAAGAAGAGAAAAGCGCTAAGATCATTACACTTTTCAAATTACGCATTATTTCTTTCTCCTTTAATATTTTGCTTGATTCAGCAGGATTTATACAAAGTATCAGATCAAAAACCAAGTGAGCGTCCGTTCACACTCCATGAAATTGCAAAAACTCAAAAGAGGGTATGAAAGCCTAAAGCTTCTGTTGTGTTAGACCTTGTAGCCGAGGAAGTAGGAGGATGCAGGTTATCTCTCTAAAGGCAGCATCCACGGAAATTTTTGACTTTAGGATCTGAGCATATTTCGTAGGTATCGAAGGTGCTTAACACTTTCTTAAACACAACAGTTCACGTCAGCATTGGAAAAACTGTTTTTGAAGCTCCATAATCAGGTAGCGTCCAACAAATATGGCCGAATTTCGTGAGCCATGGATGAGACCCGGTATCAAAAGACCGATAAGGCAGTCTTTTTTGCCAGGCGGATCTTTGCAAAATCAGCTATTTCTCATGAAATGCACCCCTCTCTAAACCGCAGCGAAAGAAATAATTAATGGAAAATTAGCAACAATTATAAGAGATTTCACATGAGAATCCAGACATTGTAGAATCCCCCAGGAGAGAAGAAATGGAAGAAAATTGAAAATTCGCCAGGAACTAGCGCTAACAAAAGTGAAACACCCATAATTACTGTGAAAATCTACTGGAGACGACCGCAGCCAGCAGAAACAAAAAAATGAAAGGATCAGAGAAAACTACACAATTCTGAAAGCATGACAAGGGAATTCCTTCGGAAAGGGCAACGTTCGACAAAGAGATCAGCTGGTAATCGATCTCTTCCGCGCTCCAAAAAGACTTCGGTGCTCTAACTGCGAAAACGAAACAGGGAAAACACGTACAATCAGCTGATAAATAGGTCCGTCTAAACCTAGGCGATCCTGTTGTAAGTAGGTAAAAGGACGCTTCCAGTGCGGCTTGTGTGGCGAATATACTCACCAAGTCCTGGGTTTTTCAAAACTTTCGGAACGTTCGCAACGAAATTTTCCGTGGATGCTGCCTTTCACAGAGCGCCGTGAGGCCGGAAATGCCAGACATGGAGGTGCTCTTGTTCGTTCACAACGTAGTGTCACTCATAGACTGTGACAAGCGTGATATTACAATAGGTTTCATATCTTTCATAGCTTTAAACGCTACTAAGTATAAGGAGCAGACTACCTAAAAAAACATCCACCGAAAAAGAAATAAGTGAGAGATAGTCGCAGAAAATCACTGTCGTCCTGCCGAGCGCAGCAAAGGTGCGCTTCGTTTGGATGACAGTGATTTTGAGTTTAGCTGGCCGGAAAGAAAAGGGGTGCACGGATTCCAGACACTCTGGTTCGCGTTTGTTTTACCGAGTTCAGCTGGTCCGAGGGTACAAAGGCACACCGACCCGGGACAGAGCACCGAGAAGCGGCCTTTCCCATGGAATTCTCATACAACTGTTTCTTCTCCATGTTGTCTCTAAGGATGATGTTCGCTCAAAACACCCCTCCGAAAACGATGTGACTGGTGAGCAAGTTAAAGTATCTGTTTTGAATTGTACAGCTATTATCGTGAGAGGTATAGCCTCTTGTACCAACTTTTTTTTTCATAAAATTCTTGTCATAATCACGTTTCGCTACGATGACTGTTGCTAAAAGGTACTTTCCTGGATGCTTATCCGTTATCCGCCGTTATCCACTATCCGTTATCCGGTCATTTTTGGCCTTTCCGTTATCCGCGCCGTTATCCGGGCAATGAAAAATCCCGTATCCGCTCATCCCTTATATGTAACTGAAAAAAAAAACAGAGAAGACCTCCAACATTCCAAAGACTCCTCCAGGTTTGAGAACGCGATGGATTTCTTTTAGACACTGAAACAATGGCTGTAAGAAAGGGAATTATTCGAAGAAATCTCGATCAGGTTCTTGCTTGATCTTCGACTTCATCTTGAACTTCATTTTGGCCCGTTCAAACTTTTAAGCTCCCCACTATTTTTGCAAAAACAGAAAATATTGCGTAGGCTACTGCGAGCAGGTAGAGAAGCTGAGTTGGGGGACCTCGCAGGAGAAACCTTCACAACCCGCTTCTCCATTTGAAGATGTTTTTCGAGGCTTATTCTTCCAAAGCAAAAGTCTCCTGCACAATAAAAATTCCCTAGTCCTTTCTCTACCAAGGGAAAAAGCAGGATAACGCATAGACTCTCTGCGGAGAAATGATTTAGTAACTATGGCGCAGTGATTTATGGTCTCCCACCGTGTAAAAATCCCCAAAAAATGGCATGGAACACTGCTTTAGACACTCCGATCATCTCAAATCTGTACCGGGTTCTTAAAAGCAAGCCTGTGGACTCTCGGGATTGTTAGTATAAACATTTCGCTGATGGAATGGGTTGTGAAGAGGACAGGGTTGAGGGGATCTTGCTGTCAATGAAAAAAGCAAGGAATTATAGGCACGCAGTACTTTCTGCACGACTTTTTTTATTGAGCTTCCTAGCAAGAAATTTCAAAGAGGAATTTTCCTCCAAACGCGAAATTTTCAGTACCCAATTTCTTCCTAACATTATTTCCAAACACCTTTGAGTCACCCATTTCTCAGTGAAGACATGTAAATCGAACAAATGGGGAGGTATGGCTGTAAGAGTATTGCTGCTGTTATCGATGGCGATACGAGGTGGATGAGATGTTCAGAAGAGCTCGACGAGAAGATTTCAAATACTCTACAAAAATACAGTGATAGTCATCTCTGGAAGGTGATGTTACGGTATATTGATTGCCTACGTAATGGATATTCTATTTTCTTTCTTGAAAATTTGTATGCTCACCAGGTCGGGCCTCATCTGGTCGTGACACGCATCAAAGATCGTGACTACGTCGTATTTGTTCGTCCAGTCGGCGTCCATTCTTGCCGCATCCATTTGTATGAATGCGAGATTGTCAAACGTCTCGTCGTTATCCTTCCTAATTGAGAACTCAGCAGTACTACTATAAGAGAGCCGAAAGCAAGCGTAGTTCTGTTGTAAAGTACCTCTGCTGGTTTGCAAGGTGAACTGCTTCCAGAGTAATATCAATTCCAGTGAAGTTTGAGTTTGGAAAATTCTGCGCTGAAAAAAAGATCAGACAGGTTGGAAGGTTCAAGTATTAGGGATAATTTAAAATCGTTTGAGAGTAGATGCTGTAGAGCTCGTTATGGAGACCAACCCAGAAGAGCAGCATGGAATCCCGTACCACAGCCAACATCCAAACACATCATTCCACCTTCTTCTAACCGCTCCTGAAAACATCAGTACTTTTGCTAATCCTTTCGTTCATGTGATCACTGAGATTCCTGAAAACTTTGGAAGAGTTCAGTTGCTGATAGGAAGAGGAATTCTTGAAACCTGTAACTAAGAACCTAATTAAATGCTACTCAAACAACAGTGTCGCAGCTTCTTCGCTCCGATCATAGAACCAATGCACCGGCGAGGCGATCACCAAGGAAAGTGCGACTGACACATACGGAACACAGGTGTCGCCTAGGCTGGTAGCAACGCATAGGCGCAGCTGATGGGGGCTCGTAAGCTACCATCTTACACTACCAGTAACACTGCTTAGTCCCAGTACATCCACAGATGTACTAATACTGACACCTGTGACCTTACACAACTACTAGCACAACTGCACATGTGTTATTGTGCGGGAGCTACCACCATCTCTTATCAGAAGATGTTATACTTTGTTTTTCTGCGTAAGATCTAACTGTGCTAATTACTACTGCCGGCAACTTCGCAGCTCACCAAGAGTACACAATGCGAACACATAAAACTGCCCGAATTCATGGCCCGCATATTATATCCACAATTATACAAAACAAACACTAAGAGTAACCACTAAGAGTACAAAACAAACTAACCAACCCACTCACTAGGGGTCTCAGCAAGCCCAAACTCCCCGAGTGTATGGACCGAGTAGGCAGTGTGAGCAGGTGCTCAACGCCCCCGAGCAAGTCCAGGGAAACCGGGTTACCTCTGACTTGGATCTGCTCCTCCCCCAGCCTTTCCATGTACTTGGTGGAATCGACACATGTGTACTACATTCATCCAACATCTATTGACTTCATCGCTTCGCTCCCTGCGAGTGACCAATGCGGAATGGACCATTGTGATAAGTGTCGAGGCGCGGCTATTTATGCGGTTTCGCGGCAGGGGCGGTGCCTAACGTGCGCGTTTGAGGAGCTTAGGGCCATTGCGCGCGGCGATCTGGCGACTATTTGATGGGATGAAAGAAGAGTCGCACGATGTTGCGACAAAGAGACCGCGCTCAACCACAACAAGCAGGCGGCCCGCGCATGCGCTGCAAGCTTGGCCAGCCTCATAGCATTCTACCGACACATTTGGTGGACTGTAAGTGCGCGAAACCAGCAGCAAAATAAATACAATCACGGATTCACCTTTATGTCTGGCCCCAGAGCAGGTATGAAGTCTGAAATCAGATGCTTCCTGTGCAAGGCTTCGCTGAATGTCGCCATAGTGATGTAGAAATCCACGAAATCAGAATATTCGAGTCCTGAATTCCAAGGAACGTTAGTTGCGATCTATCCATATTTTCATCTTCTGCTCATTTCTGACACCATAACTTCTGGCTTACCTTGCTCCTGATAGGTTCCCTCTTATTAGGTGCCTGCGGAAGCTCCGGGGCAGTTGCATCTAATTTTCTAAAACACCACAACTCGGCTGGAAGTCAACTATTTCATTCAAGTTAAAGTGTATTGGCATCTACGTGAGGTGACCAATACGACATAAAAAGGGTCTTCTCAAAGGCCAAAAATTTGACAGGTCTAAACTCGAAATAGCGGCACACGTCCTTTTAGAGTAGCGTCAGTTCATCAAAGGTTTCACAGAGGATGGTGCAGAGGCATGAAAAGCTTAGGGTCTGGTGGGGACGTTCCAAAGAGCAATACAAATTAGGTTAGAATTTTCAAGCATAAATGGCCAATTTTTTGTACAGTTGACGCTTTGACATGCCGGTATGGGTCATCCCACAAAGCAGCTCTTGGATACGAAAGTTCGCCTGTGTTTGCCTTACATTTGAGAGCTTTACATTCACTACTTTGTTCAAGAGAATGTGGCACGCAACGGTTATTGTGCAGCCGTTTGGGAAAAATTCGTTATAGCTCATTCAGGTTACTGACCAAAAAAGATCAAAGGATTTTCCATGGGCGTGACGATGGCTTGCCCAGTTTTTGGGCAGGCCTCCGCAGCCTATATCTTGGAACAACCCCCTCTTATTTTCGCCCAGGATCCATTTTCTATTAGCAATAACAATCCATTCAATGAACGGCTTGATAGAATATCTTGAGATCAAATATGTATATGCAGATTTGCAGGTGTCGACGCTTATGTTCTTCGCTCAGCTCACGCAAAGTCCATCTACTCATCTTCTCCTCCTTGCCGATTCTCTCCAAGTGATGACATGTTAGGATAAATTCGTCGTAATGTCCTGCTCACTTTGCATTGGGCCTGATTCAATCTGCTCTTCTCGGACGCTACTGTGAGGACTGAATTGGCGTTGCGCTCATGGAACGTTCTTCAAGGTCTCATCTCATATCCACCTAAAATACTTGAGGACCGACAAGCTCTGGGCAATTGGAAAAAGATGCCTCATACAAATGCATTATTGGTGTTAAGAGTCGCTAATCGCCCGGATTTGAAGTCATGAAGCAGAATTTCACAAATTTGATAACTGCACATAGCATAAGTTTTGTACCTAAAACACAGCAACACTGTGACATAGAACAGAGCCAAAAGTGGTGTGATTAGCAGATGTTTCATGCTACCAGCGCACATTAAAATCGTTGCTGAATATAGCAAGTGCAAGGAATAAAACTAAATAAATAACAAACACTGGACTCACACCAACTGCCCTGGAACTTTGCACGCACCTAATATTAGCATAACTCATATGCATTGTAGAGGGTCCTTGTAAAGAGACCAAACGAGTAATGTCCTTGAAAATGGAAAAGTTGGGAAAATTACCGAGGGGACCATCCTTTCTGAATACATCGCTAATTCTATCGTAACTTCTCATAAAAACGGGCAGGAAAAAGCTGAGCGCGATGCCAACACCGCCAGTCAAATCCTGCAATATCCTGTGAATTTGAAGAGAGTCGTCAGATTTAAGAACGTGTTAGATTGGCCGAAAAGCGTTGTCCGAGATTTTTCTAAGATCCTTTTTATTAGAAAATCCAATTGGGATGAGGACCAGCACGATGTTGGAGCATACTTCCTCTTCTAGTCCTCAAAGGAGTGTACAAGGCCAGCAGGTACACTGCTGCTTCAGTCTTGCCTATAATTCGTGCAAGGACTTTTTTTTCAGTTCTCCTATATTGAGCTGCTGTGGAGCAGTTCGGCGAGTGCTGGTGCCATCAACATCAAATGCGTAATCTATGAGAGTGAATATTGTCAAATATGCAACTGGCACCTGCTAATCCACTCACTTTGAGTCCACAGATATGAGCTTTTAGAAACAAACCTGCTTTGGATGACCCCGCGTCACAAGGTTGGATGGATGTTGCAGTTCGAAATGCTCTAGCGGGATAGGACAGTCACTTTTGCCATTTGAGAAGGCCGGTTTTGGAAACTGGAGAAAATGATCAAAGGAAGACGGAAATGGTGGGAAATTTTGCGCTGACCAACCCAATTCCTATCCCAGTTTCGTCGCCTTTCTGTTAAAGAGGCCCGGAATAAAAGATTTCTATTCTTTTGACATTCGACTGTATAATTCGATTTGCCTCTTTGATGATTACTTACCAAAGGAATAATTTTCAAAATTGTTTGCTTGAAATTGGAAACATTCAATTTCTTCGACGCAGAGAAACCGAAGTTCTTAAGGGGTGGAATCAATAACGTAGGTCATAATGCATGGTCGTTACTAATTTTAGGCATTCTTCTACTTCTCTTTAGCGTTTATACCACACAGTCGCAGAGTCAGCTGTGTTGGTTCTTCTACGTAAGAGAGCACGGTCCTGGGTGTCGTCCTCCACAATTTCATCTTCTTCCATATCTCTCCGTAATGCATCCTTTCCATCGCTCTTTTGGGGAACCTCTAGGGCACCTGTCGGTAACATTCATTTCCATTGCCTGGTGAGTAGGGTACAGTGATGGTCTCCTCATCACGTGGCCGTATCAGCGGGGGGGGGGGGGG
>JARK01001425.1:559688-572332 GCA_000688135.1 Ancylostoma ceylanicum | reverse complement strand
GGGGGGGGGGGGGGTAAATAAATAAATACTAATTGTGAGCATAACTATTATATTATTAGTCGAGAGAGTTGGTTGCTGGATAAAGTTATGATAAAAACAAAAGAAGACAGAAATCTCGAACAAGATTTCTCGGTAAACCTAATTTAACGAGATTACCGCTATGTGCTCCTTCGGAATAAAAAATTTCTCATCTTCCGTAACCGTAATCACATCACCCGCTCCCATTACTGACAGCCATTCCTGCACATATCTGAAATTCACCTTATGTTTGTTCCAGTGATTCCCTCTCCTCGTTGTATTTCTCTGCATCTTGAGGCTATCATTGCACTCCACACAGAGTATAGCACTCTGCGTCGCAGTCGCTCGGGTGGCACTGACAAACATCCGATTCGATGTCGCCTGCGACAGTGACGCTGGGTGCTATACTTCACGAGAAGTATAGCAGCAGTCTTCCTCACCGAAGCATGACTCTTCCAATTACCGAGTCGCCAAACCCTCACCTTTCTTTGCACCCGCTAATCTCAGCAACTTGTGCAGGAATTGCCGGATTCTCCTCGCTGCCCACTTTCGCCAGTGCTTCGAACAGTTTCAGGCGGTGCCCAAGAGCTATCGCGGCGGACAAGACTCCATCGACTCCGATTTGCTGAATATGGGCTGAGGTTTCAAAGGAAGTTCAAAGCAGTTTGTAGTGTTGAAACGAAGCGCTAGACTGCATCTTCCCTTGGGTCAGAGATGAGCGGACGCGTTGCATGAAAATGGATGCTTGGAGGTCAGGAGCTGAGAGAAGTATGTGAAAATTGCATAGGCAAGAACAACGTCTATGAATGACACAACTCAATTCCCTCGAATCTCTCAAAAATAAGTGAGATTTGAAAGTTTGCATAAAGTCAGCATTTCGGAACTTCCAAGCTTCCGAAATGAACCTCCCTTCTTATATGTTACTTATCTAGCGAATTTTTATTATTTCGGCTACGCTCCTAAAAGCACTACCTCTCCTCAATTCAATTCGAGAACATTCGCACCGAGTCAGAATCCTATGTGACCTTCATGTTCCTATTTCCGTTCTCTCTCACTTAAGAAAGTTGCAAATTCTAGACAAATTCCCCAGAAGCGACAATAAAATAGCCGATGGCCGAGGGAACGTTATCGACTTTTTTTCAGTTCCACCATCCTGGTTTAACGTAGCGAATTCAGAAAACTTAAAAATTGCCCTTTGGTTAGTTCTGACATGGTTGACGAGTGTATCTGTGCTCATCGTCACCAAAAGCTCAGAGTTATGCAAAAATCTTGGTGGCGAAAACTCTTGTGGATGCTGCCCTCAAGATCATCCAGAGTACATGTTGACGCTCGAAATTACGTTGAGTAAATTTGTGTTCTGCTAACATGTTTACTCTGGGTAATCTCAGTAATGCATGCCACTCCAGAAGATATGGAGGTATTTGGACCAAAATCACTCGTATACAGCGGTCTACGTGTTTGACTATCGTCTCTAGGTCTGTGTCTGAGCTGATGCAACATATTCCCAGATGAAATGTGGTCCGCTCAAAGTGACCTGCCCAAAGTTGTTAAATCTGGCCTCTGAGAAGTATTCTACTAGGAATTTCACGAGGAATTGTTTTCAATTTAACATCGGAATCATTTCAAACTTTTGGGATGTATTCAGATTTGAATCGTCCTGCTTCGCTAGTCAAATTTTACTTTCCCGAGAAGACAAAATCATGCAACGTAACTCTTTACGGAAGGCATTGCAGCAGATAGTGCAATCAAACGAAAGCGTCACGCACTGCATTGGGCAGTGTACATGCATTTGGCATCATAAGCCGTCGCATCACCTCCTTCCGTAAAGTATGCTCTCCTGGTAAGTAGTATGTCCTTTGACCAGCTGAAAATGAAACGAAGAAGCGCAACTCACGAACAACCTCTTCTGGAAGTCGGTCTTCTCGGCCATTTGTGACTTCTAAATGCAGCACAGAATGGAACTGCGTTGTAGCAGAATGGAAACCAAAGTCTACAAAGTGAGACAATGATGGGATTAAAAACAGAAAACGGTGCTAAAAACGCAGGGAAATGTACATAGATAATATGAGAGCGAGGTGCGAATTGTCATTCGATGTCACCCCTTCGCAGTCATTGTCTCTGCAACAATAACAATACAAGATGACTCAAAAGTCCTTGGCCTCAGACTCAAAAGTCAGAAGTGATGCAACAACTTCAGAAAACGAGGAGGAGTAACCAATTGATAGCAGCGATCTCATGAAGGAACGAGTAACGAAAACCTGCTACTAAGATCCCACAGTTCCCGTTCTTGTTGGAAAAATCCATGGGAGCGGAATTACTGTGGGTGCTGCCATTAAGAACAATGTATTAGGTTGTTGCGAAATCGATGTCGGATTTTTGAACCACGAACTTTGGAATAATGCTTTGGAATGCGAAGTGGTGTTTCCACCATATATTTTGTACTTGTTCCAAAGCCCATTTCTGCCTCTATCTGTCTTCTCATTTTTATTCAGATCCACAAACTTTTGCTATGGTTTTCGGACTTGAATTGAAATGTACTCGTCCGCTAAAATTTGTCCCAAACTGTTTCGTGGACTCAAACTCGATAGAAAGAGAGTGGCTTGGACATGAAATATTACCAACCTATGCAGGAAGGAATGCTCAACAAAGTGGTAGCCCAATGCTACCCCAAGTCATCTGATATTAGAGGCACGTGCCCCAGAGTTGTGGTCTAAAATTTGATGACGTCATAACCGTTTTGAAAGCACTGGTAGAAGCTATCACCAGGAAACCTGTTCAATATCTCGAAAGTGGCCTTGAGGTTTATTATCCTTTTATTTTTGGTGCCATCGGAGGAACGAGCATGATGGGAAAACTGAACAAGTGGATCCAATTCGATTGTCCTCCAATATTTCACAGTGGCTCAAGACCACACTTTTCACTCAAGACGCTCTGGAAGTAAATGAAGGCGGAGATCAAGACTCTTCCGTATATGGCTGACTCAGCGGACTGTTCCCCTACCGATGACCGCAAATTCAAGCGGTGGGACTCATCTCCGAGAGAAAAAGCAAGCCGGGAAAATACACCACTTCAAAACGACCTCGCCGATATTTCTGGGTCCGCAAAGCTTGGCTTCTGGTGTAATGGAACAAACACTTAGCTGAAAGATGGCAAAGATGTGCTAATTCAAATGAGTGCTGAATCGGCAGAAAAGGTTCAGATTTTGCCGAGTTACGACAATTCAAATTCCAACTGTGAAAATCCGACATCGATTTTGCAACAACCTAATAATAATTTCCAGTGATAACTCAAGTGATAGAGTCACTATTTTGATGAAAACATAATTCTACTCATACAAAAGCGGTGGTGCTGGGAAATTCGCACAATTCAAGCAATAACTTGATGATAGCATAGTAAATGGGAGAGACGCAGCCTATAAGTAACTTACAAGCAAGAATAGCAATTTCTTTTTCTTTTTGACCTACATTCAGTATCAGACATCGCACCAAAAATTAAGCAGTGTGTAATAATAAATAATCTTTTGCTGTTTGAGTTATGCACGAGTTTGGTAGCAGATTCGTAGTGGCTAACTTTTCGGCAAATCACTGTCTTCAGAGCCTGAAATGGGCGATCCCAAAAATCAATTATCCGGTCAAATCTCTCCAGAACAAAGCAAACAAAACGCAATGCCTGTTTTTCATCACAGATCCAGCTCATGAACCAATGCTCACCATTTTAATGTGACAGCAGTGATGCTAAGGGACTAACGACCGCTAACTGCCCACTTAAGTGATGAATGAATTGACCGCCCTCCTTTGGATCAGAAGAGCAGTTCAAGATATGAATAAAGATACAAGACATTCATCTTTGCGGTTCACTTTCGTATTTTCCGCTTCGATCCACAACAGCCTCCAAAGTTTCGCGACCTGATGTTTCAGGTTCTTGCGCGCGGATTTTGACATTAACTTCAAAGTTGGCTCCATCGTGTAGTACCCTTTTGTGGTTGCCAAGAGGAGTGCTCTCGCGTGTTCTTTGCTTGCCGTCCAACTGCTCTCTAATGCATGCGCACAACGGTCGTGCTGTCCCGCCTATATTTTACGCCACAGCTAAAGCAAGTGATCAAGTAGATCTTTCCTGAGCACATACAGTCGCTTGGTTTGCCTGTGGGGCAAACAACGCAATTCGGCGTGATGCAGAAGCGACTGTGCATCCGATTTCTGACTAATTGGCGAATTAGGCTGCTCGGTGGTGCTTCTACCACTGAAACAATGTTGTTCAAACGAGATCTCTTCAGACACTGCCAGATGGCCGTGCTCACTTTATCGTAATATAATAATTCATTTCATCGAAATATAAATTTAATTGTGAAAAAATCCATGCATTCATATGACGTGTGCCATTACAGACACCCGTGCGGCATCTTGATCTGTTCAAGAGACAGACCGCTGCCACCCTCTATGGTAGCCCCCGCGACGCAGCCGCTAAAACGAATCCTGGCACTTCCACTTTTTTTCAGAATTTTCAACCAGAATTTCCCAAAAATCCTAATTGGTTGTTAACTGACACTAAAGTGGGACTTACACCTCACAATTACATGACCCTTTCGACCAAATTACTACCACCCCTGGAAATTTGCTATGATATAATGGCTTATAGAACAGCTCTAGTGGCGGAGGCATGGGGGGGGAGGAGGCTGCCCCCTTTGAAATTACTTTACAATACCAATCAAAATCTTTTATGAGTTTATTTTAATTTGTTTAATTTTATTATTTTTTAGAATAATTCTTATTAGTTATCAATTATTATAATCAATATTTCGATTAATTTTATTTTCCATCTGGGTCACCATAGCGGCGAAGACCCCACTTTTTCCCACTCCCTTTCTCCCGCTCACTTTCATCGTCCGCCGCTGAACACTTCAAAAGTGTATATGCGAAAATGGACTGTCATGAAAAATTGCATTGCGAAATGTTGCAATGCCCAATTAATTATACGCAAATTTAGACAAGTGCTTGAAAAGATAACCCAAAACTAATACATCACGAAAAAAACGAAGTTTGAATTGAAATGAGATTGTAACAGATTTTCGAAAAGAGGATTCAAAACTGATGTACCGCGAAAAGTGCAAAAAGTAGTACAATGTCATTTGCACTGCGCGCGAAATCTATACAAGAATTACGAACGAGAAAAAAATGTAAAACAGAATTCAAATGCTGGTCCAATGCATTGCAACTACCTCGTGTCGCGTGTCGCGTGAAATACACGCACAAGAGGTCTTGATAGAATAAATATGCACATTCAGTTTTTTGTTTCAGCTCTGGAAGATCGATCCGTTGCTGCTGCCGAGAAAATGCTGGTGTACTCAAGAACTGAAGATGATCGATTGTAAACTGCGATTTATGTTCATTTACTCTGTTCCGAGGTTACATCCAGCTCACAAGCTCTCCAGCTTGTCAGATAACTCTGCATCAGGAACGTGGCTTTAGGCCTTGATCTCTACGTATTACACCTCGAACGGCGCAATACGTAGAGATCAAAGCCTAAAGCCACGTTTACCTTCTATTCTTTCCCTAATTCCTGCCTTGGACCGCTCAGTCATCAAAGAAAAAAGGTAGACTGCATCGTAACAGCAAAGACCCCAGTGACTGGTCAAAAGTTCTTTGATTGTGTTGCATGAGTTCACGCGTTTTCTGCTGTTCTCTACTGTTTGAAGGTTTCCAGCAGACAGAATAAAACAACACAATTTGGTTTGCAAGCCACTTTTTGTATTTCATTCAAAAACTGAAATATGAACTCTGCGTAATTCTTGTGACGGTACAGAAAGATATCCCTTTAAAACCACCTCAAAAAGACCATGTAGCTTGAATAAGTCAAATGATAAGGTCTAGCAACGGAGTCGTGACACACAACTTTTCGTAGAAGTCACACCGCAGATAAGGAGAACTGTCCGAGATCGGCCTCACAACTGTGCATGTCGCTATATCCCCTTACGATTGCATGGACCATTCAGGGTTCCTCCCTCAGTGACTGACCGGAGGCAGAATGGAATAAGGACAAATAAGTAGACAAGATCGACGAATCTCATGAACTCCACAATTCAAATCCAGCTGGAGCTACTTGTAAACGAAATGAATTACAGCATTCGAACGCCAGGAATCAATGTTTCCATCAGTAATTTTCCTCCTATGTCACCACATTTCATTCACGAATAAAAGCATTTTTATTACTTATATGATTGCACAACTGGCTAAATAAATCTAATCTGCGCGCATTCCTCTCAGCGAAAAGTTAGGACTGTCAACCTAGTTTTGCTCGCGTCTGATTGCCTTCCTCTTTTCCTTTCCCTTGTTTGAGATAGTTTGTTTGTTCTCTCGAATAATTGGTGTGGAATGCATCCAAGCTATTTCCTGTAGAAAATAGGGAAGTCTGTTCCGCTTAAGCTTTCATGCTGAAGCATCGTAATCTTACCACACCAAGATCATCAAAAGAGTGGACAAAAACTGAAGAAATCAAGGAGACTAGGGCTTTTGCTATCAAATCTGATTTGGATGAGATCTTTCTTCAGATGATAACTATTTCCTAAATCACAACACTTTTCCTAAGATGATTTTTCGGTGGCAAATCAGTTGCAAAGCGGTGGAACTAAAATCAAATCACATCGATCGAGCGGTGTGTGAGTTCATTGACGCATGAATTGTAAACAGTGAGCACTAGGAGGCGAACATCAGCTTCTTCCAGAAGTCGGACTTCTGCGCTATGGTGGCACACCAGAACTGAGAGAAGAAGAGGAGAAACGGGTATGAAAAGGGGATTAAGCATGAGAATATTGAAATAGACGTTGTGAAGCGATAGAAAATGGGAGGTGCACCATTGTCGAGCTAAAGCACTCCGCAGAGGTATTCCGCCGACCATCACACTAATCAATGGATACATGTGTGAAATGTCTTGAAACCATCGGAGACCCTGTGTACTGAAGGAACTCTCCTAATAGTCAACCCAAAATTCTCTTCCGACTGGGAAATGACAGGTTGCTTATCGAAAAATGAGCTGTACATGAGACTTTAGAGGAACAGGAGAAAGGCCCCACCCGTTATCCACTGCGCGCAGTCACGACCAGTCGGCCGTGCGCCGCGTCGGTCCACGGGAGTCGCAATCGTGGTTGACGTTCCCTGTAGTTACTGTGCGGTTTTTGACATGGCGACACGCTCGCTTCGTATACTGAACATAGACTTCAGACCACGATCAATGGGGCCACGTAGAAAGGTTTATTGGTCACTTCAAAGCATTTCACGTATATCAGTGGAATCCGCGCATCAAGATGGTCCAAAATTTGTTCACATCTCAGAATCGGCATAAGGTGACACATTGCCTTTTACGAAACGTAGGAAAATTGCTTTCCCTGAAGACAAACAAATTGACATATGTATTGAGCATAATTAACGGCTGGCAAGAGCTCGTAGCAGGAGGCATCAGTGCGCACTGGACTTCGCAAATGAAAAGTGACAGACATAAGCAGATTATGATAATCACGTGGTAACAGAGTTACAATGTCCAAGGAATAGTGCAACCAGAAGTGAACGACAACCAACAATGTCGGTCGCTTTCTTTGTGTAAAAACAACTGTTAGAGTTCTAAGCGGAATCTAGAAGACCTTCATTCGGATGCATCAGTTACCAAGCTAGAAGGTTGGTATCACGTCCATTGATGTTTCTGCTCTACATAAATGATATGCCCCAGAACCTCACGGAAGGGGTACACTGTTCCATTTATGCGGATGATTCCAAATTCTTCTCACTTAACGATGTTGAAGCCCTTCAGCGCGGATTAAATGCACTGGTAGCTTGATCCAACAAATGGCAGCTTGATATATCGCATGAAAAGTCCACCGTTATGTGCATCGGTCGAAACCACCCTAGAGACTGCTTGTTTTTCTTAGGAACGCACCAGCTGACTATTTCACGCTCTGTTCGCGATCTTGGAATAACATATTGCGATAAGCTTTCATTTGAGGAATACTTAGAAAGAATTATTACCAAGGCTTATACCATGTCGAATTTTATCCTACGTGCCTTTAAAACTCGCAACATGAGCGTTCTTTTTAGCCTTTTCATAACCTATGTGCGACCGATTCTTGAATACTGCACGCCAGTTTGGTCGCCATCTAAGCATTGCCGCAGTGAAAAACTAGAACATGTTCAAAAGAGGTTTACTAAGATGATATTCTCAAGAAATAAGATCTTTCGTACTACTTATGCCGAGAGACTAGCTCGTCTTGATAGTAATACGCTGTGGCTCAGAAGATTAGTTTATGACCAAAACCTCCTTTTCAAGATTCTTATGGACATTATTGATGTGGAAAAAGACTTGCTTTTCACTATTTCTAGAGTAAAATGATAGAACTAGAGGTCATCAAGTCAAGTCGTAAGACAAGTCGTAAGTTCTACTCAAGTCTTTCTGCGACAAGTCGTAAGTAGAACTTACGACTTGTCGCAGAAAGATTTCATTCCCGGCAATTTCGTGACTCTCTCTTAGTACGAGCAATAAAGACGTGGAATGCATTACTTCAATCACTACTAATTTCGACGTCACCAGCTAAGTTCAACGAGCGTCTTGTAGCCTTCCTCAAACAAGAGGGTCACTTTTGATGTCACTTTTTGTAATTTTTCTTGAATGAAAATGGAAATTCCAAGTCATTGCTACTGATTCTAATCATTCCTAACAGATCTTTCCCACTTTCTTCTGAATGAAAACTCTCGTGAACTGATTCACTGTGTTCTGCAAGTTTTTCTATTATGCCAGTGAACTTTCCTCACTTCTTGCTATGTTCTTGCTTTTGTTTTGTTTTTATATTCTCCTCCAATTTTGCCGTGTGCTATGTTGAGCAGCCTGATCCTTTTCCCACCTATTCCCATCACCCCTCCGCAGCAGACATGTGAGCGTTGGTGGGGTTGACGGACCTAGCAAGTTGGCACCCCGAGCCGCTTCATTCCTTACGCGACTTGCAGTGTTGGCCGGCCACTGCTCTTCACCACCAACCTCCTCACTACTTCGCCAAGCCTGCTCCCCCCCTCCCCGTTTCCCTTTCATTTTTATTCTAAAACTATCGGCCTGTGTTAGTCAAGCCTTGTCCATATTCTCCATGCAGTGATTGTACCGATATTTTACAAATAAATAAATAAATAAATAAATAAATAAATAAATAAATAAATAAATAAATAAATAAACAACTACTTTGTTGTGATGTTGTTCTCAAGAAAGTTGTGATCTTCTCGCTCTTCTAAGAATGGATGCTATCAAGGGTGAACGTGTCGACGTCCATGTTAAAAATGGGTGGATTTGGAGCTAGTTTGCACGTTTACCGTGTGTTATCTCTACGATGTATCCGGCCTCTGGAACGAACGAGTTCTTCAGATCAAAATAGATATTAGGGAATAAGTTCGTGCGCGGTTGGGGAATAAGTTCGTGCGCTTTTTTCAATTCAATATTTCATGATGATTTCTACTTTAACTGATTGCATGTCATAAACTATTATAATTTGTAGATCTTGCTTTTCTCTCTACGATAGTCACAATGATGCCCTTCAATTCCCGTTGCACCTCTTTTCTTTTCTATCGCATGGAACATGACCCCCCCAATTCGACAATCCGCCATCGACTATCGTTTGACTTCAATCGTGGATCAAATGTAGCTCAAGTGAGGACGAATGCAAACTGCGTTCATAGAGAAACCTTCACTACTGAAAGGACACCATAGAAGTGGTCTGCCACCATTGCACAGAGCAAATATCGCCTCGAATTCATCCCTCGTGCGGGACACCCCATTTGTAGGACATGGAGACAATTATCCCCCTAAGGTCGCTCTACATGCAAGGAAGAATCAGTACCGATGCAAACTCTCAACAACAAGCAAGCTTATGTAACGCATTCCGAGCAAAACCCAAAAATGCTCAGAGTGGAGTGATCGTTCACATTGGGCATGCTCGACTTTTCTGCGCGAAATTTAGCCAAACTGACCACAAAAAATCTCGGATGTGGGGATTTCCAATACTGCCTACTCTTCTACTCTTCTGGTCTGTAGAGGTCATATACCACATAATTCATTAAGTTTCTAGTGCATTTCATGAAGTTTGATACAAGAGCTTCGGTGGCGCGCTACAATTTGAGCAGTCTCAAACAACGCAATTTTCTATAGATATGGAGCTGAGAAACAGACTTGGCTCTGGCAGCATTGATAGAGAAGGAAAAGAGCTACAGAACCCAATTAGTAGGATTCATTCTGCTTATGGAAAGTGGTGGTTTCCGTCCTCATAAAAAGCACACGAACTTATTCCCCAACCCAATAGTTTCCAGTTATACTACGTGAGTGCGTGTGATGCAGTGGCAAGAGGCGGACTGCCTACCGCGCGCTAGGTCGATGGTTCGATCGTGCACCTGGCGAGCCAAGCCATCCATCCCTCCGGGAGCGGTAAACTGCTACCAGAGGAGTCTGGGGAGATGAAACGCTGACTTAGCGCATTACATGCCCTCCGCAAGTGCAGAACACATACGCATTCGACGCCTTTAAGATACTCAAACAAAGCCGAATGCGCGATGAACTCCACGAGCTACGTTGATTAACGCCGACCGCTTTACCCTTTGTCCTTTGTACTGTCACAATAATATTGGTCGTCACAACGATTTATAGAACAACAAGCCAGCAATAACAAATAATGGTAACATAACGTAACGGATGACAGGATTTACGACATTCTGCTGGAGAAGTCGTCACCACTGGAAGAGTGAAAACACAGAATTTTACCTTGCTGAAGGAGGTGTACGAGCTCTGAAATCGTTGCATGAAATTCAAGGAATAGATCAGAATTTGTGGACAGCAGATGGCTTCTGAGAGTGTGCGCGCTTTATTCTCGAAACAAGGAAATAAAGGGACTATTTGTTGCACTCCTACAGCACTGTCCCAATAAGTCTCCCTGATTCCCTCCCCAGCGGTCTTTCTTCTCTTCTTTTTTCTTCTCTTCTTCTCTTCCTTCTTTCTACCTTGCTTCCTTCTCCCTTCCGTTGCTGCTTTCTTCCTTCTTCTTTCTCTCTCCTCCTTGCCAAGGACTCGTAAGTAGGTCGAAGTCCATATTCTCAAACTTCACATTCAGCACAGAATGGTGTACTGAAGAAAAATTTCGAACGACTATTTGGTTTTGAATGGGTCGAGAGTTGGATTATCCCAAAAAGAAAGAGCTCTGGCTCCTTCGAAGGGAACTAAGAAGTTTTCGGATGCCCTCGTTTTTCGAACATTCAAAATCTCGACCTGTTCGAAACCGAACATCTATTCAGATTTCTACTCAAGTTGGTTTTTTATCAGTATAATTAGTACTAATGCTGACGATTATTTAACGAAATGCGCAAGTTTCCGGACAGATTTGTTTACTTGGTCAAGCACGAAAAATGAGGAGAAGTGTGCAAAACGGATTACAATAATTGATCGACTGCACAGGCATATGATGAGCACTGTCATTCGCGGTGGTGGTCTATGTTAACGGCGTTGAGAAGAGCCAGCGAATGCAGGAAGAGGTTTAAACATTCGGACAACTTAGCGGAGATAATTCTGGTTGGAAGTGTTTTTCGAATTATAAAACCAACCCCATCTCCTTTCTTTTCTCTTTACCAAAACACCTTACTCTGATGTTGAATGGCAATACCTTTGGCGAGGTTTGTTTCGCAACCTCGCAGACGAGCTTGCAAACTAGCCAGGCAAACGAATCCCGTAAAATGTATTGCCAAACAAGAAGTCCCGTAAAATGTATTGCCAAACGAGAAGTCCCGTAAAATGTATTGCCAAACAAGAAGTCCAGTAAAATGTATCGTCATGCAAACCTCGCCTTTTGTATCGCCAAACAAACTTGAACGCGCAAAAATTTTGATAACACCGGGAATCGTATCATGGTTCTGATATTGGGAGTCCGCTGCCTTACCAACTGCGCCGTCCGAATCGCACCGATGATGATTGAATGACCCGCTAAGAATGAAATGAACATATTAACCCGTAAAATGTGTCGCCAAACAAGAAGTCCCGTAAAATGTATCGCCAAACAAGAAGTCCCGTAAAATGTATTGCCAAACACATTGTCTTGCCATTTGTATCGCCAAACAGGCTCTTCACTCATTCTCCCGTAAAATGTATTGCCAAGCAAATTTTTATCCCGTAAACTGTCTTGCCAAACACATTCTCTTGTCAAATGCATTGCCATTTAACATCAGAGAATATTCAAAAGATAGAGAGCTGATCAGGAATCACGGATCTGTTGTTTGATTGAGCTAGTTTTCAGTTACTGCGATGATGTTGTCGTACTGCGACTGACTGACTAGGAATGTAGAAGAGTTTCTTTTTTTAAAGAGGTCCAATATTTACTAAGCTCGCACGTAAAACTTCTGTTCATGGAATTGCATTCATTACAGGGCGTTGGAGTGAGGGGTGGGACTAATGGCAGTGATGCTTTAATGGCTTCGGAAAGCTATGCGCTCAGCACGCATTGGCGGCGATGGCTTTGAATCCAACGTTCAGGCAAGAAAAACTACACAACAATGTTGGGAGTACGTGGACGCAATTACCCAGAATGTCATGTGCAACTCCATCTCCCCTACCCCCCCCCCCCCCCC
>JARK01001425.1:495870-537300 GCA_000688135.1 Ancylostoma ceylanicum | reverse complement strand
GGGAAAAAAATTGGGGTCTCCGCCGTTTTGGGGACCCAGACGGGAAATAAAATTAATGAAAATATTAATTTCAATAATAATTAATAAATAATCAATATTTTAAGAATAATAATAAAAATAAACAAATAAAAATAAACTAATACAAGATTTTTGTATGTATTGTAAAGTAATTTCAAAAATTTGGCGACCCATTCGCGGGGGGGGGGCGCCCCCCCCCCTGCGTCCGCCACTGGCAGTTCGCAATACTGTCCACCATCCATTTTCATTGCCTGGATTCCATTAAAAAGAACAAAATGGATATGAGTTTTCACGAGAGAACATTGACATTTCCAGAACAGCAAACGTAACTACCAATGGAATGAAAAAACAAGTAGAAAGAGAACCCATGCAAGAAGAATCTAATCAGTTGTAAGGAGAAGTTTTCTGGAAACTAGAAAATAGAATTAATTAATGAAAAAAAATTCTAGAAAATTCTCAAGGGAAACGTGAGAGAACAGGACTTCTGAACGGAAAATTGAGAACTCCATCTGGATGTAATGTGCAATTGAATTGCATGAGCCTACGAGGTTGGAGCTATGAGGCCTAGGCGCAACTCTGTTGTCTGGGTTGGTGGAGGTGAATCGGCCGAATAGTGGCTTGAAGATCATTGCGTAGATCAAAACTGGTGCCGGTCAGGCGGTCATTCTTCTGGCCATCGGCAACGATTCATAGCACTGTTACATTGTGTAGTTTCCAGTTCCACAATAACGTTTTAAATGTACAGTTCTTGCCGGAAAGATAGACGGATTGCGCGTGAGGTTTCTTAACATCGCGGCTGCAGAATCGCGGCGAGACCTACTCGACCCTCTCACTTACAGCATGCTCTCTCCACATCCTTCGTTTAGGTTCTGACGCGATGGTGCAGTCGCGCAGTCCGTCTATCTTTTTGAGAAGGACGTACTTGTCCACTGGAATCCTCTTGTTCTTCCCGTAGCGAGTTTCGGGCATGTTCCCTAGACAAGTGTGGCCTTTCCGCTTGTCAACAATGAACGAGTTTTCTGGATAAAAGCTCCTCTACTACATAATTGCCCTCAAATCTATTTCTTTTTCTTGTTGTGACGAAGTTCTCGTATCAAACTCATGAATTTCCTCTCGAGGAACTCGCCCTCCTTGGGTTTTTTTTTTTTGGAGAAATCAGCGCTTTTCCTGGAATACCAGTCTGACTATACAGCATCCGCACTAAGTTGGTTAAAAATGAACGTGCCGAGCGCTGATTTGCGCTCTATTTTTGTTCCAAGGCTATAATACACAACAACGAAGCGATGTGCGGATCAAACGATGAAGGACAATGTGGGATGAGCGGAACGGCTGATCTCTCTTTTTTCGCAAATCGAAATGTACTGCTGTGATTATCATCATTTTGCCTCCATGGTTTTTTGAAATTCACAAATCCTTGGAAATGACCATGTCTCAACAACGTTCTCAAATATGAAAGAATCAGGAGAGATTTCTTGTGCAACGTGGGTTTTTCTGGAGTATCGTCGTTTGAATGCGTGAATTTGTTCCTTGGAAAGGAGTGCATAGAGATTTTCATTGCCGCAGTGTTGATTGCCGGTTTAGATCCCTTGGCTATATCATTTCTTGGCAAGGCAGAGTTTAACGGCCTGGGTAACTCATAGTAGAAAGTGTATGAGGACATGATCAAAAGATTTGCATAAATTAATCCGAGGAGAGCTCAGATTGCATCCTAGAACAATGGAGGAATCAGCAGATCAAATAGACCTGTTTCCCTCATGAGGTGAAAAATTTTTTATTGGAATCATATTTCGGGTCCGAATCCTAGTTAGCTCGAATTAATATAAAGTTACAAGTTCACTATTTAATAGCAAGGTAGATAATATGATTAAGTTCACATATAATAAGGCTGCGTTAGTGAATCAGAAAGTGGAATCATTAGGCAGAGGGAAGTGTTAGTCCTTCTTGCAGACGTAAAGGATGTTAATCACAAATTGGGGTGTTGGTAGTACAGTGATGTCTTTGAATCCTGCCTCTTTGAGTAGTTTTACTGCTCGCTCCTTTCCCCACATCGCGCCGAGGCCGAGGGCATCTGAAATGGTAGCATCTCTAGGATTCTGGAACACAATTGAGTTTCAGTGGGCATTTTCTGACAGAATGTATCAGAGAAGCTAAATCTGATCGTGTTAGGTTAACCAGAAGGCAACCGAGGGCCTGGATGCATCAGTGAGATTACGCAGGGTAAACGCGTCGTCGTGCTAAAGACGGATAAATTTATGTGGTGTTGACAGGGTAACCCTGGATAGTTTTGATGATGCATGCGGCCCCAGAAATGAAAGACTAACCCTCAGAATTGCTGCTCACTGGCAAACAGTGGAACATTGAGCAGCCGTACATCTGCGTCGCCACCAGTCCCATCTCCTTCTTGTCCTTGTAGACATTGGATGAACCATTTACCTGAACAGTAGCTATTTGACTTATATCAAGCATAATACATACTATTAATATGACAACAACACCTCCAGCATTCCAAAGACTCCTCCTGGTTTGAGGACGCGATGGATCTCCTTCAGGCACTGAAATAACGAATAGAGCACATGCGAATATTGGAGAAGAGAAAAAAGAAGAAATCAGTGCCTTGGGTGCTATCCGATTCCTAGCCTGATTTCAACATTTATTGAAATTTTCTAAATAGAGCTCTTTATGCTACGGGTTTGTTGCCTGCTGGTAATGCTGCGGTGGGCAGTAACTCGGGAATCGAGAAGCCCGCCAAAAATTAATGAACTATCAAAAACACCTTACATTCCTTGTGCAATAGGTGGAAAGTTTCCCATGGCGCAGAGCCTGCGGCGCGTGTGCGGCGCTTCCCGCTTGTAGCAGCGGTCCGGCGTTTTCGCTCAGCTGTGAGGACGCCGTTCGTCAGAATTAGACTCAGGTGGGCGTTTTTAGCGGATTTCTGGGACAAGCGGCTCTCTACGCCGCTAGAAACAAATAAAAAGACACAAGAACACGAAAAAAGCGGGACGCGCCGTGCACGCGCTGCAGGCTCTGCGCGCTCGAAAACTTTCTACCGATTGCGCACGAGGACTATACACTTTGTCCTCGTCACAAGGATTCCCACGCGAGCGGCGCGTTCGCGTCTGTGTGTTCGTGTCCCCTTAGTCCACGAAAAATGCATGAGGTGGGTCATCGGAAGCTTGAGCAAGAAATATTCACTCAGTTCTTACAAAGATTTTTTATTCGCAGTTTTGAGTTTTGCAGCCTAAGCTTGCTGTCTTACTACCTAGAAACTACTTCATGCTCTAAACTCACGAGGTCGGGCCTCATCTGGTCGTGGCAGGCGTCAAAGATCGTGACCACGTCGTACTTGTTCTCCCAGTCGGCGTCCATCTTCCCCGCATCCATTTGGATGAACGCGAGATTGTCGAACGTTTGGCCGTTATCCTTCCTATTAGAATTAATTCAACAGCACTACTATATAAAGACATAGATCTACCACCAGTACCTCTGCTGGTTCGCGAGATGAACTGCTTCGAGTGTCACATCGATTCCGGTGAAGTTCGAGTTTGGGAAAGTCTCTGCTGAAATGTATTGGTTGGGTTGGAAAGTACGTCGACCTTTGAGAAAAATGTGGGCTTGGGTGCTCTGAAAATAAGCGAAAGGACCAACCCAAAAGAGCAGCATGGAATCCTTTGCCACAACCAACATCCAAACACATCATCCCACCATTTTCTAACCGCTCCTAGAAAATACTAAGTTCTTCTGTCAATGCGTCTAATCCTTCCGAGCACGCAACTCCTAAGTAGGGCTCTTGACTTTCCCCCCATTCGATTGCCCGAGTGATCAGGAGGTGCCGTGCAAGGAAGACTTCCCGCAAAAATCTAAATCGAACCAACTACCTGATTGAGTTTACCTAGTGTTACTAGCATTTGCTTATGATTCAATCAGTTCCGATAGATAGATAAGAAGTTTGCACATCATCTGGCAGAAAGAATCTCAAGGACCCTATCAGGCTATGATGGACACGCAGGTATTCAGCCTCAGTTACCCCCTTCCTAAATTGCCAGCCTATTTAAAGACACCGTCCCAACTCAAAATAGTTTCTGAGATTTTGATGTAAAAAGGCGTAGCAGAAGCTGGTGATCGCAATGATATGTGATTCTGTAAGGAACTGCAGAAAAAACCCGATTTCGAGCATCAATTCTCGCGGAGCTTGTGGGCGGATCCGGAGGCTGCGGGGGCAGAGTGGGGTCAAGGCGCTTTCTGAATAATTCTATTTCCAGGAGCGCACCTTCTAGGGAAATTTCGACCATTCCGTAAGAGTTCCCCTCAACTTCTTAACAGAATAAAAACTGCAGTTTAAGCGTGACGATCAAGGGAGTACACGACCCTGTACCCTTGCCTTGGCTCCGCCCACAGGCTTCGCAAAAGTTGGTGCTCGGAAAGGGATTTTCGGCAGTTTTGCACAGGATTGCGTACACCATTCTGATCAGCGGCTACTAGAGGTTTTTCTCGTGCGAAAATTTAAGAAATTTTCCTTCTGAGTTGGAACGGTGCCTTTAAAGAACCCCTCATGAGATCCCGCTCGAAATATTCCAGCTACTCTACTGCACTTAATGTTGACTGAAGTCTTGGTCCGTTCCAAATTAATTTTTTTCACCTTTCACTATGGTCCACATTGTTTGTAGGTGAGCAAAACCAACTACAAATTGATGAATACGCCCTTACCTTCATATCTGACCCCAGAGCTGGTATGAAGTCTGAGATCAAGTGCTTCTTGTGCAACGCTTCGCTGAATGATGCCATAGTAACGTAGAAATCCGAGAAATCAGAGTATTTGAGACCTGAAATTATAAGAATGTTACTTAGAATGGTTAACCATGTCTGCACTACATATTTTCACGCCTACTTTTTTTTTTTTTTTTTTTTTTGAAGTAAGTATCTTCCCTCATCTCTATACTTCTTAAAAATCATCAAAAATCAATTTGGCTTCTTGTAGACGAACACAGTAATGGGTTACTCTAAAGAAAACGAATAATTCACCGAGCGGGCCTTCCTTTCCAAATACTTCAGTAATTTTATCGTATCCACGCATAAAAACAGGTAGGAAAGAGCTGAGCATTATGGCCACGCCACCAGTCAAATCCTGAAGTGAATGAACTGCAGATCGAATGAATGTTCTTGGAAATTCCGCATCTATGGCAAGATTACCGCTACGTGCTCCTTTGGGATGAAAAACTTCTCGTCTTCCGTAACCGTAACCACATCACCAGCTCCCATTACTGACAGCCATTCCCGCACATATCTGGAACTCCACCAAGTTATCTCCATTCCGGTAACTCTTTACCCTGATTGGCCTTTCCACGGGGAGTATAGCACTCTGTACAGTCGCTTCGACTACTTTGATTTTGATACGTATCGATCATAGGTCCGTTGTGAAGCGACATACGGTGCTATACTCCACGTGGAGTATATAGTGAGTGACAGCCTGAGAGAGTATACATATTTCCTCTGGTTGTAACGAGTTATCAAACACTGACCTCTCTTTGCATCCGCTCGCCTCAGCAACTTGTGCAGGAGTGGCCGGTTTCTCCTCGCTGCCCACCTTAGCCAGAGCTTCGAACAGATTCAAGCGGCAACCAAGAGCTATAGCAGCGGATAGGACTCCATCAACTCCGATTTGCTGCAAGTGAACCGGTAATTTTGTGAGAGATTTAGAAGAGACCTTAAACCACTGCCAGAATGTAACATTTGCCAAAACCTTGGTAAACCTATGACCTCCTGGATTATAAAAATGTGCCTAGCTTCTATTACATACCAGTAAAGATTAGATGCAGAATAAGGCTTTTTCCTTTCTGATGGCAAAGCATGGAGCAAATGATTTTTTTTCTTGCACAAAGTTCAAAATTTTCAAAAGCAGAAAAATTACAATGTCTACTGTCTCGCAGATGTTGATGTTTAGGATTCTGAAGCTTATGAGCATTCCAGCGAAATACCACTTGTAGAAGTGAGCAAGACGTGTGCAACTCTTGGTTTTTCGTGCACAACTTCTTATAGCAAAGCTATTTTTTAAAAAAATGGAATTTTTGTCAGACCTGTAAGTGGTAAACGCAAATGGAAGCAAGACACATCCGTTTCGTCCAAATGCATGGATTTCCAAACACGGTCAGGCGTGTTATAAGGGGTGATTGATCTGGACAAAGCTGTAGAATTTTCGTTGTTCACTCTCTAAAGCTCTTTTTTTTTTCGGAGATCCAGTTTTGTGACTCATACGAAATTGGGCATTTGAGCTCGATACAAATAATACATTGCTTCGGTTCTAGGTAGAGTAACGACATCAATCAAGGGTTAACTAGAACGCCGGCGCTTGATCTGCTCATGACCACTCCAATATGTACTATGCTTGAGGCCGAATAAAAATCGAACAACTCAATTAATTTGATCATCAATTCAGAACCCGATCCAAGAAATTCGGATGCTGAAAGAAAAGGAATGTCCTTAACATTCTCCCATAATTCGTCAAGAATTTTGCTCCTCCCTTTCTTCCGGAAAATTTTCAAATTCGAATGTGTCTAATGCATTTTTCGGCCCTAAGCAAATATATTCAGTACCCATTCCTCTCCGTATTTGTTAGTCCTTGCACAAAAACATCTCTATTGGCTTCAAGTGATTTTTTACGCTCATGAGTGTCTCAGGGACTGAAAACCTGTCGGCTTCCAATAAAAACGAGCGCAAACACATCGATCGAACGAAGTCGTACGACCTTTGACCAGTGAGCGATAGAACGAGGGAGAACAACTCACAAACAACCTCTTCTGGAAGTCGGTCTTCTCTGCCATTTGTGGTTTCTAAAATGGGAAAGCAGATAGAACTGGGATATATCGAAATGAAAAAGAAAGTTCATGAAACGGAACAAGTCAGGTTTAGAAAGCAAAGGAACGACAAAAAACGACAAGGGGTGCAGATGGTACGAGAAACCGAACCAAACCAAATCGTCATACAAGTTTACTTCATTTTTCCTTCGTATCACATAATAGTGGCACTATAGGACGGAAAAGAGAAAAAAAGATTTCTAGGGGGCCAGGAGCCATTGTCAAAATGAAAGAAATGAACAGTGAGGAAAAAAGTAGGAATGGAAATGAGCTCCCTTTTTTCGGCTGCACAAAATACCAAAAAATAAAAAGCAATCTAATAATATAGAAAGTTTGGAGGTAAGAAAACCAAGAAAATAACGTGCGAAAGTGACATGGCAGTGCCTGTAGAGAAGGCCAAAGAATTGGACAAGTCTATTGAACAAATCTATTCTCCGGAATCATGAGGCACCAGCTTATCGGTCCCGTTAACAATAGCCGTATGGATGTTTTCGCCAAGCACTAAACTGCAGTACAAGTGGATCCAAAGTACCGTTCAGCCACTATTTCACGAAATTCAAATCTCTGTTGAGAATGTATAAATCTCTACTGGAAGTTGGTTTCTGAACGTCGCGTTCATTTAAGAACAGAAGAGTTGTTAATGGATTAAAATCCCTATACTATCGACAAGCATCTATTGAAGAAATGAGAGCTCATAAAAGTAGCTTAGAAAGCTAGGATACACACTAATTTCCACACACCGGTTTCGGAGCATGACGTAAATCGGAAGCATTGACATCTTGGCACCCCGGTCTGGCTCCCCTTCATCAGTAGTTCCCAAGAATACTTCAGAAATGTATATTAAGCTTTGCACAACATAGGTGAGGGAATGACAGGCTAACAGCAGAGACAGAGGATGGCATGAGGAAGCCCAATCTGTCATGTCTCAGAAAAAAGTCAATCGTACAGGCCTAGGCCCTATCCGGTGAAAAAAAAACTCAAAAATTAGGACATTCATCCGAACGACCACAACAGTTGTTTTACTGCATTTTGGTATACAAATGACTACACAAACTTGTGACTTATTCAAAAGAACGTAGCGAAGAGAAGGAAGAAGAACGAGTGCACCACCACAGAATTCGTTGCAAAATGGAGTGCCCTCTGCCGAAGCGCTGGAAACCTCAAGAGAGTGAAGACCACACGCACATCACTGATCACCACTGACCGCCACTGGATCGTCCCCACTCCGAGGTCAAGTTGTGATAACGACAGCGTTGAAAGCGAATTGCCAGCGCAGTGCTGAGGTCGTGGAAGAACCGTCCCTCACTCAGGAAGAATGAGGGCAGTAACCTTGATAGCAGGACTAGTTTGAAGTCCTAATTGCATGCGAGATTCGGCTGCGACTCGGCTGAGGCAAAAAATCCACATTTTCGGCCTACGTATTTGGATCAGTCTCTTATAGTAGACTTAGGCAAAAACAGGGAGATTTCTTGACATTCTTCACTCGCAGTCTAACAATGGACTATATTTTTGATTATACTCAGAACCCTCCGAACAAGTTGTCTGATCGGATCTGAAGCTTGTTCGACTTAAAACTTGTTGGCAACTTGCAAGGCCAACGCCCAACCACTTTGCAAGTTGTCTACAAGCTTTTGGGCCAAGTGAGTTCAACATACGATCAGACAATTTGTTCTGGAGGTACTGAGTAGGTGAGGAATTCAAATTTGCCTGAATTTATATAACATATCTATGTGTAGTGCTAGGCATAATAACAGACAAGATTGTTGAGGAAGGGTTTTTAGAGACGTAAAAATAATTTCGACAACGGTAACGAGTGAGAAACGTCCTTGCATTAAAAAATATGGCCTTTTCTTCATGTATCTCTCAGTATGTCCACTATTGGCCACGATTAAAGCAAATTCTTCTTGTGTGTACTCCTTATTCGGTACATACATAGCTCTGGCAGGTCACTGATGTACCAGTAATTCTTCACTAATTTTAAAACTTTGAGAATAAACAAGTAGCTATAATATTTCACGATGTTCGCTACATGATCAGATGCTCAATGGCCTTCCTCCACACCAATGACACTTCGCCTACCCCTCAAATTTCATGGTTGTTTTGTATTGCTTTAATAAACAGTATTGCTACTACAAAGTAGCGTCTGTGCAGAAGAAGTGGTCAAAATACACCTAGCAAGGGGTATGCAAGACACCAAATAACCTCTGATTTGCCCCCTAAACCACCACAATCTGCCCGCATAAATATCCGGGTCTCCCACGGAAGTCTCTCAGTTTCCCCTCAGATGCCCCCAGTTTGCCCCCGAGACCTCAAACTAGCGCGTGGTGGCCCCACAAATAGCCCGAAGTGTGCCCTCCATTTGCCCATGGCTGATATGCCGGGCTAGGATCCATGGAACGGTATCCAAGCAGACTAACGATGGTTAGCATGTTGGTTATTGCATAGACTACATAATACTAGGAGACGCAGGAATTGAAAGTTGGTTTGCTAGCCTGATTCCATTCGGTTATGCATTCATGAATCCTAGCCCCGAAACTAATCCGTGGGATAATGTGAGGTTACCGTGAAAGTGAAGTTATGAGCGAAGTAGAATCGCCCCGTAAAATATGAAGTCCATGAAGAAAACAACTGAATTTCTGAAACTCCTAATTTTTATATGATAAACATAAGGACTCGTCAAAAACATGAACTTTTATTACGAAATGCACCAAAAATGTGACACTAAGGACATCGAGACCATCTCAAGATTATCCTGACATTTGTCTGAGAGTTCAAAAACCGCTATGCGTCACCGAGACCACCCATGGTAAACGTGTTTATACACTGCTAACTATGGGTTGGGTTACATATTTACTTTGAGTAGTCTCTGATGGGTAATCTCAATGAGACATGCGATCCGTGACCTATTTCTAGACCCTTGCAGCGAAATTCTAGCAGCATTTACTGTTTGGTTTGATTTTTTCGGGTGAAACTGCATACCGAGCAGTATTTATTTTGCAGAAACAGACAGTTTATACACATGCGGGATCAGCTCAACAGGAATGAAAAAAAAAACTTCTATAGAGCCATGGGATATCAACTGGAAATGGTCAGAGTAACTGGTGTATTACAGGTGAGCCCCGCCCCTTGTTGGCTCCGCCCACTCCATTGGAGGTGAGTAGGGCATTGATAGGATAGAAATTGAATAAACTTAGTGAATTTAGTGAATAGTTGTGAAACCGATCCGAAAAATCTTACAGGGGAGTTCCGGGGAGGGCTACTAATTCCTCCGTCTATTCTCAGTCCGTCTAAGGGAATGAACGAAACGGACTGGTGCTTTTGTTTTCTGTTTTTCATTTTTTATCTCTTACGTATTGATTGATTATTCCAAAGAAAAAGACCTGCAGCTTTTTTTCACCCACGCCCCCCCCCCCCGCCCGCCTCCCAATGGTGTAGGGAACATAACTCATGGCTGAATTGCTGGAAAAAGCTGACTCAATTTTCTCCTCAAAGTCGCACACAAGTTTACCTTGTCCCTAAACTGGCTTGGTCACAAAGTTCCACCACGCTTGCCTTATTTCACCTTCATACCCAAATTTCTTAAATAATTCCTATGACAGCAGTTGAGTGGGATTCTGCATCGCTGCTGGATAAGATACATATTTCTGGAACCAAAACATGCACGGCCAATAAAGGAACCCCCACCAGGGATTGGATTCATCATTGAAACCACCCAAGGTTAACCTATTGACGCCAATGTTAACAAGGGGCGCACTCGTGCGGTGTTATTACGTTTACCCTGGATAATCCCAATAATGCCCCAGTTGTTGAAACCTCAAGGTGGGCGGTGATATACATAAGTTATTGTACACCAACGATTCACTTTGGGGTAACTCTCATGCACGAGTAAAGGAAGAGCCAGTTCGTTGATGTAATCTGAGATCCTAACTGTGCAAATCCATGGCTAGTTTTGATTATGGGTCAACTGTGACTCTTGCTCACACAAGCAAGTTTTTGAGCAGTCTCCTTCCCTGATCTAATTATTATATTTTTGATGATCCTATGTAGCTATCGCGTGCTTTATTTCATCAAAAAACCTTGGTAAGACCAATTGCTCTCGCTCCATAATTGAGAACTCGCCAGGGGCGGAATTAATTTATCTGGTGACAGCAAAAAAACACTCATACGTGGTTTCTGTTGCAATCTTCTTCGTTATGACAAGGAATTCCTGGGCGAAATTGTAATAAGTGAAGAAATGGACGCTGATCTAGCAAACAAGCCATGAAGCAGTGAAGAACATATGGATAATGTAAGGAAAAACCAGCGAAACTGGGACGAGAACTTATGGATCTCCCTTCATGTACGACCTATAGGAATACATGTTCAAGTGTTCATTCAACAACATAGTTAGGGCGTGTCGAGCGGGGAGGGGCAGAATTAAATGTGTGACTCTCAGGCAATATAGAACGGAATTGAATGAACACAAAAACAGGGGAACACCAAAAACGAAGCCATGTACTGTTGCGCGGGCTCCGGGGCAAAGGCTCAAAACTGGTTCGAAAGCGGTTTACCGACCTCCACCTCGAACAGCAAGGTCGAGGAGTAATTGCTAGAGGTTTTTTCCCCATTATCCAAAAAGATTCAATCGTTCAATCTATGATGTTTTTGGCAATTGAGTACACTACGCTGACAGAGAAAATTTTGAAAAAAAAAAGCTCAGGGAAAATTTTGAAAAAAAAAGCTCATCAACATGGAAAAATAGAAAAATACTGTTGCACTCATAGGACATACATGTAAAACCCTTGAACTTTACTTCGTTTTTTAGCCACAACTTGCTCCTCATATTGTGCTTTATTGACGTCGAATCGAGGAACTATGTAGCGATTTTCATCCTCGGTTTGATTTCCTTCACCTCGCAAATGCAGTTTCAAGTCATGGAAGGGATGAGACTCAGAGGAAACGAGCATTCCAGGGCTATGCCTCATCTCACAAACATTTGCTAGGTTTTACACCAAAAGAATCTCCAGACGATGCTGATCATGATGGAAGAGGACAATGTCTCCTTACAGCCGTGCCAGAAGCCGCATTTTCCTACTATCTCTTCTGTTGAGAATTCGTGATGTCCATTAAGACATCCACCACTAGAGGTGCTAGTTACTATACTTTGAACCGAATAAAAACCGAATAATTTTGTAACTTTAATAACAATCCGGAAAACAATTCAAACCTCCAGATATTTGAGAATGAGAAAGCCCCAAAGCTCTTCTTCTCTTTTGTACAGCGCCACAGTGGTCACTAATCTTAGAACATTAGAATTTTCCATTTATTCGAATTCTATATTCGAAAGCAAGAATATTCGATTTCGAATAAATCGAAAATTCGAATGTCCCAGCATGGGAGACCAAAGAAATGCTGCACGGTATTTTTCAGATATGTTTGTGAAGGGTCATGCATTTCACTCAGGTCAGCGTCTCATACGGATTTTTTTGTACGAAAATTTCGAAGGGGCACTACCTCTAGTATGAGTCTTGAAATGGCAGAAAAGCTTTAGGCAGAATTCACAAGTGGGTAAGCTACCTTTTCCAACTTCAGGGTTAAAAATTTCCTAGAAAATTTTCGATCTAACAATCTGCCGATTACTTATTTTAGATGATGCAATGAACTTTCTGTTAACCAATAACTTTACTATCCTTATACGAAGACTAAACAGTGCTGTGAGTTACCTCATGCAAAAATATGTATTTCACAGGAAAACAAAATGAGACTGGGAGATATGCCTACACAAGGTTATTAATCCTCTATAAATTTATTTAGGAGTGTTTGTACCTGTTTATACTTCGGCGCAACGCGACCGTCGCGTCCAAGCAAACTGTTCAAATGTGATGGGTCCCGAGTGGATGCATGCGCAAACAGTGGTCGCGATGTGGTAGTTGGCATTCGCCCTCGCGACGCGACGTCGCGCCCTGTCTCTACTTTTTTCTTGAAAAACGACGCGATGATTTCGCCGATGTCGGAGCCTGGAGTAGGCTGTTGTTTCTTCGATTTTCTTGCTGCTTTGGCCTAAAACTTACGGGACTAGACGACCTATCATAAGAACGCATAAACGTTGACGCTTACGCCAAATCGAGTTATGTGTGTAATTCTGCGTGTACGCAAATTTGCGATCTTTGGCATTCGCCTCGCGAAAAAGTATAAACACTCCTTCTCTGTAGTGTGGAGACGCCCACAGGGCTAGGATTCATGAACGCATAACCAGGCGAAACCAGGCTAGCAAACCAACTTTCACGTCCTGCGTCTCTTAGCACTACGTATAGTCAACTCCAAAAGTACGCAGGCAAGAGTTGGGACCGCGGCGCGGCTCTCTCGCTGTCTGCTGCACGGATTCAGCGGGGCATGCAGGGCAGAGACACGGAGGAAAACCGCGCCGCGGTCTCAACTCTTGTCTGCGGACATTTGGAGTTGACTATAGTCCATACAGTGGCCAGTAGAGCTAACCACCATCGGCTTTCCCGGTTATCGTTTCATGAATCTCAGTCCAGGTGGCAGATGAACCTCTTTCTCCTTCGAGCGTCCTCTTCGAATAAAACAGGCTTGTTTTTAGTGTTGGGTGAAATGCATGTAGTCCCCGGCCAGCGAATGAACACAGGTATAGTCTGGTAGCATAAATACACAGGGCCCATGATCTGACATTGTCCGCAATTACGTCCGCTTGATTTCTAAGCCTATTTCATTATGTTTTGATGTGAGTTTGGTGTCATTCCTTCTATTTTGGCGTGCTGCATCCATCTCCTTCAAAAGGAATTCTGTGGCGTTCTCCCATCGCTGGAAACAAGTGTGGTCGTAGTTGCGGACAATGTCAGATCATGGGCCCTGTGTGCGCTACCAGACCATACCACTGGAAGATATTCTGAAGACCCCAGGGAAAGCCATTCTTCTGCATAATCTGTCTAGCTTTGCAAGGTTCCGCGAGGTATGTACACGAGGACAGGACCTGCCTGAGGATTTTCCATGCACCGCCGCGCCGCGGCAAAAGTTCCGCCGCACGCGACAAGAGGCCTGACATGGACGAGCTGCCCGCCTTCTGGAGTGCCACTGGATTTTGCAATTCGAATTTTTCCATTGTTACGCATGTTTGCTAAAGTTACTGCAGTGGAAAGTCCTGAATGGGTAAGGTAAGACGCTCACGAAGGACAACGGTCGAGTGTGACTCAATTGTGAGTTCCATTTTATGTAGTTTTACCCATTACTTCTTAAATTAATTGTTGATGGGCTTTATTTCATTTTATTTCATTTCACTTACAATATTGGATTTAGTTTTTCAAGTGCAACAAAATTTAGAATGGAAGCGAAACATTGTCCTCCCTCTCAGACTTGTCCATATCCGATATCGAAGATATCTCCATATCGGATGACAGCGACCTCGAAGATGGCGAGGTGGTTGAAAGTTGTGACGAGCGGGATGAGTTCAGAGGTATTCACTGTCTATTAAAGGCAGCAGTCACAGAAATATTCACTTCTGAGGTCCAGTACCCTTGTAATCGGTTGCTAGAGAATCTTAACAGTAAGTAGAACACAAGCAATTGTCACTTACCTGCAGCGAAAGACGGTAAAGTCAATTTTTGCGGATTTTTGCCGTCCGCCGGCGCCAGCTTACGCAGGCTCGGTCACTTGCACGAACGTGCTGGTCATCTGCGTGGTAGGACCCACAAATTTCAAGGAGCGCGCAGTCATGGATAAAAGCCCTCCGTTTCCATAAATTTCTCGAGCATTCTGCGCAATTTCACCAGTAGGTATTGTCTTTCTGAAAAATACTTGCCTCGCGCTACACTGAGCGTCGACTGAGCCACGTCGCAGCACGTATGATAATGCATAGGAGGCGCGGCGCGGCTCAGCGGACGGGCGGTGGATGTCGGAGGCAAATATTTTTGAAATAACCAAGTTCGATTTCTCCGGAGAATTTGTGGTGAAATCCCTGAAATGAATACTTCAGTGAGTGATGGCTTCAAGAACATGAAGCATTTATCTTTGCACATGCTTGCGCAACATTTTCCGTTGTCTCGATATATATCGTCTATCCGAAACGACGAGTCCGCCCAAGCGGTCGAAGCAGCCACGCTTGCGAGCAGTCCACGTCATCATATCTACTCTGCGTATCACGTTTCATCGTTGTCTTTCTGATATCAAGCAATGATCCGGGTGTGACGTGGACCGCTTGGGCGGACTCGTCGTTTCGGATACACTGTACAGGGGGCGCCATAAGTTCTTGCACACCATACTCAGTAACACCACAGCGGTTGAATTCAACATAATGGCATGACCTTTATAGCGAAAATGAGTCAACTCAGTAGCAACCCAAATCACCTATCAGAACAGGAATATGTTGCCATTTGCTTCCGTAGTAACTCAAATTTGAGAGGAAAGTGAGCACCTCGCGGCACGGTTTGGCCCGCGGTGACACTGTCTCTTCGAACGGAAGGCACTGCTCAGAGCAAATCGAATCGTTTCTGACCAAAACATTGGAGTGGACGGAGGAGACATCGGGGAATTCAGTGGATGTACTGGGATCCCATCTTCCCTTCTTTTCAGAAATTTCGGAAGATTTTTAAGAAAAGGCAGTGTATGAGCAATTTTTTTTCAGTTTTTTATGAACCATAACATCACAATTACTCTGGATTTCACGCACAGAGTGTTTTTGGAGAGAAGACACCTTGCTGCTTCCAAATCAAGTTGAACAGCGCAAAGATGACGCTTCTGTAAAGCTTAGAATCTGCTCTGTGCCATTTGCGCCTTCTGAAGTGCTGCACAACCGAAATCCTGTGCTCAGAACGAACTCCTCTATAACGCTGATCCGATACCGATGGATATCCGTACTCAACTATGTTTTAGAGCGAATCAAGTGCTATATCACGCATGAGTTTGGACTCGTAGCATAAAGCTGAGGTGAAGCTTCGAGAGGTTTTATACCAGATACACCAGCGCGCCACGAGGTGCTCGCTACTCTCTCAACTTTGAGTTATTACAAAAGCAAATGGAGACGTATCCCTGATCTGATAGGTGTTCTGAGTTGCTATTGAGTTGGCTCAGTTACGCCATAGAGGTGATGCCATAACGTCGAATCCAGCCGCTGTGGCATACTAAATATGCTGTGCAAGAACTTATGGCGCACCCTGTAGAAACTCACCATTTCTCAGCAATTATTCGATGGACAATCATTTCGGCAGTAAAATTAAATTGAAATTCATTGGTGCTGTAGGCTCATGTCTATTCCCGTACCATAGCACATGTATTCTGGCTCCTTTTGGATGTATTATCACTTATCGGCTTAGTTTGAATCTGTTTTCTTGAAGAAATATGCCAAAAACATGAGAGATAAGTTCACTAATGCGCACATTTGAGTGAATTGTGAAGGTTAAATTGTTTGCTCCCGACCCTTTAATCGAGAGGTGTTCCCCTCGGGACTCGCGCTCAATATTGCCACGCCATCCTTTAATTTCGTACCTCCCTCAGAGGGTGGTTTTGAATAAGCGCACTGCTGCTATACTCCGGGTGTAGTATAGCATCATGTCCGCTTTCGCTCAGGCGACATCGATTGTGGTACTCATCGATTATCTGTGCAGCAGCGACGCCAGCGATGCCACACCGACAATCGATAGGTATTTGAATCGATGACGTAGGATGATGGCGACGCATGGTGCTATACTGCACGTGGAGTATAGAATCAGCTTTATAGCATCATAGAGTATAGTACCACAACGAGGGTTTTCTTTCTGGGAGGATCTCATGAAGTTTGTTGAAGTTCATAGTATCGAGATGCAAAATTTTTCTTTATCCGTTCTTGAGGTGACGCTCAGCAACGGATAGAGTTGGTAAATTTGCTGCCTGATCCTTGCCTAGATATTTGGTATTCGCTAAATACATCATTTCTAGGTGAAGATTTGTCCATGGATCAAGAAGTGCTCAGACGGCTGATGAATGAAGAGGTATTTATTTTCTTTCCTCTTTTCCAGAAATGTTAAATTCGTTTGATAGTTTTTGCTCCCATTTGTAGGAGGTTAGGTTTGATCCGGCAACTGCGAAGATCCCAGAGCTGACAGCACCGGTGGAATCCATCATTTGTTCGGATTATGTGAAGGTAGATTTTCTTATCGTTTTCTGCTAGTTCTCCTCCTTTTTGTTAGTATCCACACTGCTTTTGGGTGCAAATGTTTTTGCCCATTTGTGAGTTGTGTTTTCTAAGTGTTCTTTTCGTTTAAGAATGAAGACGGTAATGCGAGCTCATCTGTAGTTAGTGAACTACTGGACCCTTTCAAAGCCTTGCTGAAAAGTATGCAGCGAATGAAGAAAGAACGACCGAGGCTGGAAGCCCCTGAGAAGATTTTGATGCATTCTTGTTGGAGATGTAAGTCTTTTCACTGCTTTGCTTTTCTACTAGGATATCAAACTATGGATGCGCACTGTCTTCTATCGTATTAGCGGACTGTGTCCTGGTTTTTTCCTGTGGTTTTGACTTGAGATTTCTTTCTTTTACTTCGCCACTATTTAACCTAGGAAGTGACTTGCTTGAGTGGGTAAAATCCATAAATTTCATTTGGGGAAGCTCCGGGAATTCAACTTCCCTCCAGAGTTACGTAGGCTTTCCAATGTGTACGGAATCTATACGATGAATTGCTAGGGGGGGGGGGGGTTAAAAATTTGGGTTGCGTAATCTCAGGCGGATCAGACACTCGTTTATTTAGCTTAGACAGTTAAGGTCGTGGCAATGTCAGTGTGAATATTGGAACAGAAGGGACACCTCTCGTTTGCTCGCACGTCACCGAAATAACTAAGGGTGCATGTAGCGACTAGTAGTCATTAAAGTAGGTTGCTCTCCCTGCCGGGAAAGTAGTTGGGAAGATGTTAGAGAACATATATTATGGGGTAGGGTGTAGTATTCGTTGACGCAGGCGAGAAAGGGAGAAATGCTCAACTATCATCGCTTTACAAGCAATCTGTAGGAATGTCTCACGGTCAAGTGTTGTTCCGAATGTTTTTTTTGTAGTAAAATTTGCCCTAATGAGTATTGAATTTGGACTCTCTATAAGGATAACCAAATGCAATAAGCTGACCAGCGCAGCTAAAATATTCATGGTCTTTAGGGCTAGGAGATTCTCCTATTTCCATAAACTCCAAAACTTCTTCATCAAATCATTCAATATAGCTTGCATTATCGGATATATTACTAGATAGTACATTTCAGCTGTTATGGCGTTCCTGGATAATGCTAGTAAACCTCATCTTTCCTTTGATGATACGAAAAATTTGCAGGTGCACAGAGCGCAGGAAGCACAAGTTCTGAATCAGCGGCCAGTTCATCGTCAGAGGACAGCGATTCTTCATCCGATGATGAGAGCGGATCTGATAATAAGGACATTTCCGAAAACGATCTCAGTGAGGATAGTGACAGCGACGGAGACGATGGTTGCGATTATGATGACTCAGATGACTACAGTGATATAGAGAAGATGAACACGAGACAACGAAGCTCGTACCTTCTAAGAAAAGAGGTGCGCCGTATTCCAGAACCTCAAGATTTTGTTGCCTTTGAATGATTTTCTTGCAGTTTGACAGGAAATATAGAAGTCGGGCTGCTTTATGCGAAGACATATGTTTCAATGAACCAGAAGTGGTTAGTCGGTTAATTTTTTTCCAGCTCTATGCAAAGGCTACTTTTTCCGGATTCGTTTTATTACTTTATCAGGGTGCGTATGGGCTGATGTGTCGATGTTCACAATCAGCTAGACAGAGCGGCTTACGTCACAGTGTGTTTCCTGGCGAGTCTCGAATACCACAGTGTATTTCAAATAGAAAGTGAGATTTGCTTGTGGTGATTGACCTAGGTTGAGCCACTGTATTCTCATTGCCTTAGCTTGAGAGAGTGTGTTCTCTAATCTATTTATCTTGGAAATTCTAGCAATGCCGATAGGCTCCATCACTATGTGCTGGTTGTGAGGAGACCATCGGCTCCGCTGGGTGAGGGAACTCGAACTCGCATAAACTTCGACGGAGATTCATATGTATTTCAAGGATTTTCCGTGAGTCTCCATTTCCCTCTTTTGCTCAGCTACTATTTGATGAACTGACAAAGAAATATGTGCTCTTTCAACGACAGTAATGCATCTTCATTCTGTTTATAGTGAAACACTCTCTAAGTCATGAGTCATGAACTGTTCTCCGCAAGTGTGTCTTTGAATGTCAATTTACAGGTTTTCTTCCATCAAGAACTTCCTGGGGTATTGCCCCTAATGCCGGTATCACGGTGGGCCAATGAATACGAGTTCCATTTCGAAAAAGCACCTATGATTGATGTACGGTTATCATCGGACTCATTTATTGCTTTCTATTTGATTTTCTATCTGAATTCACATATTCTTCCAGTGTTTCACTGTAGACGAGCTCGACATGTTCCACCAATACCTTTTCGTGAATTTGCTAGAACTGTACGACGAATCTCTTCGTGCATTCGGTGTTCAAGACGGCTGCCCAATTTATCACCTTATGCCTCGATTTGTTTCTGAACGAGGTTCGTTCTCCTCCCCTTTCCATTTATTTGCTCATTTTTTAAAATCACCATTTATTTGCTCATTTTTTAAAATCATTGTAACAAACACCTAAATTGCTTTCACTTCAAAGCGTCGCTCAGTTCGGAACATCACTGACATCTATTCATTTCAACTTTTGTTCCTTTTATCTGTTTGTAGTGTCAAAGCAGACTGAAAAATTGTCCTGATCATCCTAATAACCGCGAGTCTTTCTCCGATAATGTCTGTTGTGTGATTTCTCACTAATTCTGGAGCTTCCGAGATTCATTACGGAAGAAAGCCCTTAGTGGCTACCGGAGCTATAGACCGCTTGATTAATAAGTCAATGAAAAGACATATGAGTATGTTTGGAGGGCTCGAGCTGGTTATAGTTGCAGTTAGAAAGCTATGGTTTGCTTTTGCATGGTCTTCCAGACCCCCTATCTAGTGCTCTTTGGCGAACGTTTCTCTTTCTATTGACCCATGACCTACCCATAACGGAATGTTGGTGTAGGCCATTGGCCACATTTTTGTAGTCATAGTGTCAGTACCCTAAAAGTTGCTGGATGTGGGCGGAAATGTCAACTCTGTGTTTTCAACAGTTACTTATTTCAGGTAGCTCTTCCCAACTGCTGCCGATGAGCGAAGTAATTCGGTATCTTTGCGATTCGTACAAACCATTGCTGACAGAAGAAGAAATTGAACAGTTGGAACATTCCACGGATGCTGACTTTGCGAAAGCGGTCTTACCGAAGAGATTTCAGCTGGCTACAAATCCTCGAAAGGTACCAATAATATTTTTTACTTCATCGAATCTACTTTATCCTATCCTAGATATACTTTCACCTTGATTTTTGGACTCTTAAATGATGAAGGTCGGAATCAATCTCCTGTTCAGTAAAATGCAAATCAACACATTCTCTGATGACAAATTTCGCTTCTTTTGGCTCCGCCATTTTTAACTCTGTATGTGCTTCGCTCCGGTTGTTTTAGAGACCCTCAACGATACGAGTTGATAATATCAAAAGGCTGCCGAATGGTCCTGGTTTTGGCATAGAGCATAAAACTTCGCCGTATGTATTCAGTGAATCTCTTAACATGTATGCTGTCCATATTTTCTTTCTGAGACTAGAATTATTTCAGGCCTATTGCTTATGCAAACCTCAAAAACCCGGAACTAGTTGAAGCTCAACGACGTCTTGGTAAACTGCGTCGTATTCAGTCTAGTGCTACTTCTGGGCAGAGGGAACAAATAGAAGAAATCAATATTCTCCTTAAGAGAATCAGTGAACTCAAGCAACAGCGGTAAGTCATTTCACAAGCATTTTCTTATTTTTGCTTTTTTCGCAAGAAAAGATAATTCTGACTTGTAAACGTTATTCAGTCAATGACATGTCCTTTCACGCGTCAGTGTTGATTTTCTTCTGTACAGGTCTTGTTTTTGAGTTGAAAGAACAAGCACTCAGTTCATGGTGATCGCGCGGTGCCAAATCTAATCATACTCACAGCTGAAATGACCCCATTTCGACTAGAACTTTTTCGATCTTAAAATGAGGAATTCTCGCAAGTGCTCTTTACTAAAGCAGCAATCACTACAAAAATGCTTCGAGAAGCGTTTTTGCAGTTAACCCCTGCAGCGGAATATTCATGTGGATTCACACCTAGTTTTACGATCCCTCGGCTATGGATCAACCCTCCTCATTCCTACAGTAATGGTGCTATCTCTGTTTCTTCCTGTACCACAAATGTAAATAGAAATTCAATAAATACGCCTAGAGTACTACCATTCTATTGCTGCTTTTTTTTTCAATGTAATCTCGTAATTTTTAGAGCCACTGCATTGAATGCCACAAGGGTCATTCCTTGTAGCGGATTCTTTGCGACCGGATTGTACGCCGACATAACGGCGCATGCTCTTCTCTTGATCTTGGCAGTGAAGCATGCCCGGTTTCATTGGTCGCTTTTGGTATGCTTGACCAGCTTTTTTTTCTAGTGACTCCGATTTCTATAATTTTTACAGGAGTTTGAAAAGATCATTGGCTATAGTTTCGCAAACCGTACACTAATAGAGTTGGCGTTTACACACCCTTCCTATAAGAATGATTTCGGTGAGTGTTTCTTAGAAACTCTTAACAGGCTTCCAACGAATGTTTTTCAATTCAGGAACCAATGTTGATCATATCAAGACAACTCTCACTAATTGCTCTTTTCGACGATATGCTCCTTTTACAGAGAACAATGAAAAGAAAAAAGGTGAAGTGATTAATTCGTTTGCTCTTCATTGCCTTCCTCGTTTGCTCATTTTGCTTATTTTCTTATCATTGCAGGATTCCGCAACTTGATGCATATAATGGCACAGTCGGGTTCCAGTAGCGCAGGTCTATCGAAAGTTGCGCACAATGAGCGGCTAGAATACCTTGGAGATGCTGTGGTGGAGCTGGTAAGAATCGTATCTGTAGTATTGAAAAATGAAATGGATGAAGCTAGAGACAATGTGAGTGAAACATTGTCATGTGTCTTTGTTTAGGTTGTTTCAAGCCGACTTTTCTTCATCTTACCACATCAGGAAGAAGGAGGACTAGCAACATATAGAAGTGCTCTTGTTCAGAATCGAAATCTGGCGGCTTTGGGCAAGGTAATCTTTTTTGTGAAATTGCGCCCTGCGATTTGTTCATTTCCAAGTTTTTCCCGTTATTTTCAGAAGTTGCGACTTGGAGACTGGATGATGTATGCCCATGGCATAGACTTATGCGATGAAGAAGATTTCCGAAAATCTTTGGCAAATACATTCGAAGCTGTGCTTGCTGCTATATATCTAGACGGAGGAATAGAGGAATGCGACCGGTAATCGTTTTCATCCTATTCTTGTCATTTTTTACACTAACTAACTCAAAGTAACCTTTATGTGTCAATCGTTATTGCAGAAAATGCAATGGGGGGAGGGAGGCAGCACCACATTACCCATTAATTAGTATTGATACGCGTTAACACGAGCGTTGGTCCTGTAATGTTTAAGACGTATCAATACGGGTTGACGAGTCAAAGGCGGCTACCCTCATTGCAAGGGGCGCAATAACGATTGAAGTTCACTGTGCCTCAGCAATACCGTTCTAACATATAGGATAGCCTTGCTGATGTTTTTTTTTTCAGAATTTTTGCTGATGCTATGTTCGGAGATGACCCAACAGTACGGAGCCAATGGCTAAATGTTCCCGAGCATCCTTTGAAGGTGCGAGAAGATGCGATTGCGTTCTTTGGAAGTCTTATATTGTTTACGTATAATTTGGTGAGCTTATGGTTAAAAGAGTTGGAATTTAGATCGAACAACCGGATGGTGACCGCATGCTCATTGAAAGCACCGATGAATTGACGGAACTAACAGATCTGGAGAACACTTTGGGTTTCAAATTCCAAAACATTCGACTTTTGGCCAAAGCGTTAACTCGCCGGAACGTCCCGTACAACACTCTTACTTGGTAAGTTGGCTGCTTTCAACGATTATCTGGTTCAAATGTTCGACCGTCGACGAACCTCGGCATGTTGAAATCATATATTAGTTGAGTGTTTAGCTGAACACGAGGTTGGTAAGCTGGTTTATTTAGGCTAACGTTTCGGCTAATCGCCTTCTTCAGAGCCTGAGATGGGCGATACGATAAGCCACCTATTCGAACAAATCTCTCCAGAACCGTGTAAACGAAACTTTTGGTCTACTTTGCAGTCACTGATCTAGTTGGCAGATGCTGTGTTTGGAGATGATCCAACAGTATGGAGATAATGACTCTCCACGATGTTAATATTAGGTTGTCGGGAAATGATTGAGACACTCCACTGAAAATTCTCTCTTGCATCCTTCACACATGGCTTGGGCCCAGGATATGTGAGTATGTGATAGCCTGGCCTCAGAGCAAGTACGCCATGAGTATGATAGGGCGTAGCGTTGTGCCGTTGTTCATATAGGAGCGAAAATGGACGGACAACTGAATCGAGTGATTTTCTCTTACAAGCTCCTGTTGAGCGCCAGTGCGAGCAAGAGGGACGGCTATACCATCATGGCATTTGGACCGGCACTCGTCAGTGATGCAACCATGAACCGTCGGTTTTGCTGTTCCGTTTCGAAAGATATGTCTCCTCAAAGACATTTGTCAATTGTGCGACCTCCTGAGCTTAGGAGCAAGACATGCTCCGCTGGAGTTGCTGGCACGCAACGTGGTGAACAATAACATCTTTTGCAAGAATCAATTCAGGACAATGACCAGCAAATATGGAGAAAAGAGAGATCGACGTGTCGAGGGGCACGTTTTGGTGCACAAAAATCACCCTCATATGGCTTTGTCGATATGTCCCTAGCAGGAGGAGCAAGCATGGACTGCATTGCCATACTGGACACCTTTGCCCAATCTTCCACTCTCCAACTAACACCTTGTGAGGTCGCTCAGGCACTCCTTGGCCAAGCAACACTCCGCTAACTTTGAGGATTTTCGAGCATTGGCTGTTGGATTCTTTGACCTATAGTTTCCCGATTTCTGAACCTGTGGAGACAAGTCTGCCCCTGAATCATGGCCCAAGGCGATGGGTACACGTTGCGCTCACAACAACTCCCGAGGCTTCCTAATTGAAGAGAAAAGGTTTAAAAAGTGATAAAAATCTGGAGTGTCTCAACTGTTTCCCGACAACCTAATACTAAATAGTATGAAAGCATCGTGGAGAGGTCGTGTTCCCTAACTCCAAAACAAAATTCCACGTTTGAAGGTAGGTTTGATGAAGCTCATCGGAGGGTAAATCTCGTATCATCATATCATCTTTTACGCATATTATCATATTATCATCTCTTCAACTATTAGGGTGTTAAGTTGGAAATGCGCGTTTTTACATTGAACAAATTATTTTTCAAAAACAAAGCTTCAACACCCCGGTCTGAGTTTAATGCAGAATTAGTATTGCTGAATCTTCGACTTCTTCCAAAAAAATTATGAGCGCTCTATTGCGGAATGTCGCAGCGCCGTGACCTGAAGTAGCGACACACCCAAAGTTTGGTTTCATCACAGTTTTGGAATTTTTCTCCTGCATGTAAGGCTTAAACGACGTAAGTAAGTGGTCATCTGATAGCGCAAAGTCTGGCCTATTAGGCGGTCCTAAGTGCGGTTCCCGATTCCAGATTTGAAGAACAGGGCAGTCGAGGAATCGATTTTCAGTCACAATTCCGGTTCAGTTACCCAAGTTCGGGGCCATTTTCGAGTAATCCATTCTCGCATGAATTCAGCTCTGAAATACGGCAAAATTTCTCTTATTTCTTCATATGGTCTGCGGTGGTGCTCAGCGGCAGTTTTACACTCTTTTACTAGATAAAACCCTCGAAAGGAAATCCTGAAATTTTGGTCGGTCTCCTTATAAATTCCTCGAAAAAATAAACAATGAAAGGATGTTCGACAACCCACATGCAAAAAAATTCTCCATGATTTGCTCTTTCAGGTGATATCAAAAGTTTGACAGAAAATGTTTGGCAACACGTCCATAACGACGTCAAAACTTCAGCGCGCATTTCCAACTTAACACCCTAATAGCTTCCCTATTGAAACGAACCATAGAGGTCAAGACTGAGAGGATGGTTCAGATTCAGTTCAATTGTAAATATTTGCCAACTAAATAGATCAGTGATTGCAAAGTAGACCAAAAGTTTTGTCCACACGGTTCTGGAGAGATTTGGTCGAATAGGTGGCTTATCGTATCGTCAATTTCAGGCTCTGAAGAAGGCGATTAGCCGAAACGTTAGCCTAAATAAACCAGCTTACCAACCTCGTGTTCAGCTAAACACTCAACTAATGTATGATTATCTGGTTATTCCTTGATTTTCCAAGTTCGCTCTTCCTATTAGTTTTCAGCGTTTTTTTTTTGTTTTGTTTGTTCAATGGTAGAGCTTTTTCAGCGGTAACAATCAACGTTTGGAGTGGCTTGGTGATGCTGTGTTACAATTAATAATATCAGATTATCTGTATCATCACTTTCCAAACCATCATGAGGGACATCTCTCGCTGTTGAGAACATGCCTTGTTTGCAACGAAACTCAGGTAAATTTTTAAAAATGTTTTTTTGTTGCTTAGAGGGCTCATACTGTATGTGGTTAGCTTGTATGGACAGTTCGGGGAGCAGCAACTCGTCCTTACCTTCCTGTGATCTTCTCGCCTGTAGATTGTGGTCGACATGCTGTAGTTTGTTTCAAACACGACTATTTGTGTGTATTTCCTACTTTTCTCGCTATTCTTTCAAATTGCTCCTCATTTGCCTACGTTCCTTTTCTCTATCATCTCTTCAACTAGCTTCCCTTTTGAAACGGACCATAGAGGTCAAGACTGAGAGGATGGTTCAGGTTTACCGCTTAGTCTATCCCAACATAACGAACAATTTTACGTATTTTGGCAAGCTTCTTTTTCAGTCTCAAATTTGTGAGGATCTTGGTCTGCACTACTTCATCATAGAACCACCAGGTGGTTCTTCTCGAACTCCAGAACTCAGCCTTAAAGATAAGGCCGATCTTGTTGAAGGTTTGTTGGGGTAACAAGTGCGCATACTAAAACATACAAGCATGGTCAGGTTATTGTTTTCAGCTCTGATCGGAGCCATCTTCGTTGATCGTGGCTGGGATTATTGCAGGGTTTTCATCTACATATGTTTCCTTCCACGTTTGAAGGTAGGTTTAGTAAAGCTCATCAGTAGGGTAGGGACTTCTGCGATCAAATTGTAAACTATTTTTGGTCCCCTTTTGGAAAGGAGATGGCTCACTCGTCATCTCTAATTCTACTAAACTTTCTGAACTATTCCCAATGAAGAATTAGTTGCTACCTTTTTGTTTCTTCCAGCACTTCATAGAATCGAAGAAATGGAATGATTCGAAGTCTCAACTTCAACAGTGTTGCTTGGCTTTGAGGGATGTTGATGCCACCGATAGTTCTGTACCTGACATGCCAGAATATCGAACCATTGGTATAGAAGGTTCAACAAATGCACGTCACTACCGTGTTGCTGTTTATTTCAGGTCTGTGTTCTTTTCTTTGTTCTGCTTACGATTATATGGTTACATTGACTTTTTTTCCAGAAATATGAGATTGGCTGTTGGTGAAGCATGCACAGTGCATCTTGCTCAGATGGATGCAGCCAAGAAGGCTTTGGAAGAGTACAAGGAAATGTTTTCATCGCTGTCCAAGAACAATGTCAAGAATGCGGCTAGCGCGTTTATGAAGGTGCGTATACATATCATAATAGGTTGTTCCACATATAATGGCCGTTCTGAAACTGAGCTTTTCAAGGTGCGACACTCAGCGGAAACTTCAGATATTTTTCTGGATTAAAAACTAATGGTCATCATTCCCAGTAGATTTTTTTGACAGTTTAACATTGGAGGATATTTTTTACTCGCTGTCACCTCTCGTTTTGCTTTTTCTCTACAACGAGTGTTGAGGATTTCTTGCGAGTGCAGCTTATACTTTTGGATAACTACCCAAAAAAAAACCAAGGTAAAGAAACAGCGGGAGGAAATCAGCAAATATTTGAATTCTGAGCTCAGCGACAAATTTGTATTGCTTTGATTCAACATTTCTGAAGTGAAAACAGCAAGATTCCAAGGAACATTTTCACTTTGCAACAAATTAACATTTTCAGAAGCTTCAAGAAGCACAACAACGACCGTCCACCTACTTTCCCAAAAAAGAAGATCGTCCTCGACCACCTCCATTGATAGGCATCGGAGCTCCAACCATTTTACCACCTTTTGGGCTCAAGCGCAGCTCTTCTTCTGGCGCTCATCTCGACGAGAATCCAGCCCCGCAGACTTCGCAGCGACAACTACAAGAGGCGTCTCCTCTCGTGAAGCAGATGTTGAAGTCGGTCGCTGCATCGTACAGGCAGTTCTCGGCAGCTACCTCACTTCAAGGTGCACTCCTCCAGCAACCCATGCAGTCTGGTACTTCTGTATTGACGCCTCACATCCCTCATCTAATGAGCACCCTTCCGACCATGTCACCGTATGGCGCGCTCCCGCTTGGATTGACAACTTCCTTTGGATCATCTGTTCAGGCTACACTGGGCGGCATCACGTTCACCCCTTCGTTGTTTCAAATGACGCCACAGTTCTTGAGCAATCCTTCCGTTACAGCGATGAATCCAAATATCCTGCATTTCGGAAATGTTCTACAGCAAAATGCTGGCCCGTCAACGCCCCAGCCCCTGATTCCGAAGGCGCCCCAAACGACGCCGAGTTCGTCTAGTCAACAAGATTCAACGAGTAGGCAGCGTTCTCCGTCGAAGCGAGCGCAGAAGAGACGGAGAGAGTCGCTGCCTCAGAATTCGCAGGGCAGGTCGTCACATCGTCGAGAATTCGACACCGTGTCATCCCAGACCAGTAGAGAGGGATCTAAACCGCCTCGGCCTCATCGCTTTAAACCCAGACATTCCTCGAGACGGTGACATTGTGCTTGTTTTCCTAGTGATAAATACAAAGTTTATGTAAACATGTTCAAGAACAGCTTTTGTTTAAAATGATGGACATTGGGGTCGATATTCACGTTCACAAAACAAACATCATCAAAGAATAGTTTTGCACACAAGGCTTATATTGGATTCTGCGTGTGGAGACCAGTTTGGTTTCTTTCTGATTGCTGCAAAGCATCTGATAACGTTTACCCACAGTTTCTCATTACATTTTCTGCAGCAGAACACTTCATCTTCTGGCTGTAAACGTTTTTATGGCTACCCACGGTAAAAGTGTTAACGCAATTGAAATTTACCCAAGGTAAACGTGTTGGCGCCCGTTAACACTGGTATGAACACGCTTACCTTGGGTAATTTCAATGATGCATCCAGCCCCATGTCTCTTAGTTGACAGAATTCACATATAACCAAGAAGTTGTTGTTGAAGAAGTGTTTGCTACCTCTAAGTAGTCTATACGATAACAAACCACGGTATATAATTGTACTAGTTGGTTTGCTTGGTTATCGTTCCATGAATTCCAGCTCAGGAGGCGTTGTTCAGGGCTCAGAACATGTAGAGTTAGTTGAAAAGTGACGTACAGATGAAGTAATAGTAGTAGAAGTAAAGTACTGATGAGTGGCTGGTTTAAGACAAACAAAGCAAGCCAAAGGGGGGCTCGTTGCGTTTCTCACCCTGACAGCCGGCTAATTAGAGGTGCGAGCCAAGTGTGAAGCGCCTTTGGCAGCGCTGGTGCCAGATATCACTACATGATCTCAGAGAAACTTCTACCCCACATGCGTGGCGATCATCGCATCGCGACGAGAAGCTTAGAAGCTTCATACAGAAGAAAGCCTGATTCTAGGAAACAAGGCCTCCTACTTTCCACGTTATGATCTTCTAGCTTCCGAAAAATTCCACGTATGAAACTTCTTGGAAGATATTCTTGGTATCGCTTGCAATTTGAGACAAGCTGATTTAAGACGACTTCGAAGAAGAATGGTTGTTTTCATATTGCCGTGGTACTTTCTGTCAAATTATTAGTCATTTTACCTCACCACTTCAACTTAACACTTACCAATTTTACTTCCTTTCCCTACATTTAACCGAGGACTCGTAAGAGAACATCATAGCTTTAGTGGGGTATGCCAGGTTTGATAGAAATCTGCCAAAGGCGCTTCACACTTGGCTCGCACCTTTAATTAGCCGGCTGTCAGGGTGAGAAACGCCACGGAGCCGCCAAAGGGTTGTTTGATGAGCGTCTTCTTCAATATGGAACCATGGAGAATTCCTATGAATTTCCAAAAGAAAAACGCAGGATCGTGGTGTGATCTTAGTCATTGCATAAATGATTGTTTGCCGCGTGAACGTTTTGTTTATGTCCTCTTGAAATAAAAATAAATACCAGATATTTTGGCTCCTGGCATACTCGGAAAAATCGTTAGAGAAGTGCAACTGTCAGAGTGGATCTAAGCAGTACAGTTTCTCTACTTGTTAAGTGTCCCTGTTTCTGTTTACAATAACACTTGTAACCTGTGAAGAACTGGTAGCGTACGAGATGCGGCTGTAGGTGTTCTAGGAACACCTCAGCATCAGTATTTGAGCTGCGTGAACGAATCGGTGGTGGCCTGATGTTCTCTTGTTTTGTGTGTTCTGTTGTTCAATGTGGCTTCTCTAATGTTCTGTAAATGTGGTCTTCTTGTGTTTGGAAGTTTCAGATACCAGGGATAGGATTCATGAAACACTAACCATGCAAACCAACGATGGTTAGCATAATTGGTTATCTCATAGGCAACGCGATGTTGGGAAAAGCCGACCTTCAAAGTTGGTTTGCTAGCCTGGCTTTGCTTGGTTGCGCATTCATGAATGCCGGCTCAGTTGTGGGCTTGAACTGGACCGGCAGTGTGGTCTTCTTGGCGTCATCGGGTCGTACTAGGACGTTTTCGTAAAAAGTTCCCAAGGAGACTACAAAGTTCCATTATGCCGAGGGCAACAAGAGAGAATGAATGGATGAATGAATGAATGAATGAATGAATGAATGAATGAATGAATGAATGAATGGAATGTCTGCTAACAATATGTAGGAGGCGTCCGTGCCTGATATGTGACTGGACGAGAAATGATTAATTCTTTCGATCCTGATGAAAAATCGGTATTTGAGTGTAGATTTATTTATTTATTTATTTATTTCAAAGCGGACTAATGTCACGCGTACAATACAAGAAATACAAATCAGTACACAGTAAGCACATCTGAAAGATTGCTGAGGTTACAATGTAAGATGTGTTGGTATTCGAATAATACGCGAACAGGGAAGCATCTCGATCTATCTAGATCTTGCAAAAGGTGAATCAGATTGCGCCCGTCAAACCAAAGGCTGACAAATCTTCTGATATTTTTGTGTGTTGGATTTCACCTTATTGTTGTCTTCGTCATTCCCTTGGGAGTCACTCGTACATCGAATCTGCGCGTCGCTTCCGAGGAGCCCACGCTCTTCTGTCTACAAGGTTCAGCTCTAAATGTGTCCAATGTCATTAATTGTACTTAGGACCAAATAAAAATCGAATAATCCAACTAATTTAAATATCAATGCGGGACCTGATCCAAGAAATTCGAATGTTGAAGGAACCGAAGGCCCCTAAGCTCTTCTTGTAATTCTTCAAGAGCTGTACTTTTCCTCTCAACCAGAAATCCAAAATATTAACTTATTCGAAGTCGAATTTTTGAATTCGAGTCTGTCTAATGCATTATTCGGTCCTAAGTTTATCACTAATGGTGCACACCTACAAGAGTGCATAACTAAATAAAATTTTGCGCAGAAATGGCGTGAGTTTATCTGGCAATTAGCAAAGCTGTGCGAAAAAAAATGGTCCAGCCGGAGTAATCCCCTAACTCAGATTATCCTTGGCTTGATCTTCGCTCGCCCGCCGGGCACAACAGTAACGAACCGTCCGGTTGCCGTCGCGTCACAGCCTAGCCCCACAAGACCAGTTCTGCCTCCTCGTTGCTGTAATATGTTGCATATTAGCTGCATTCTTTGTCGTATTCACCTTTCTGGCTAGGACTAGCAAAAAAAAACATTCTATGACCACCAAAGATATAATATAATATATAATAATGCTTAATAATAATAATATAATATATAATAATGCTTAATATAATATATAATAATGCTAATGATATAATATATAATAATGCTTAATAACTTGCGAACTGCTATTATAGCGCGATATTTAAGGTTTTTCTCCAATGGCCTGTACATACCTGTTGCATTTTCCAGCATATGCATGCTTTTCAAAGTCCTGCTACAGTTACTATTAGGTTGTCGCGAAAATAATGGCAGTTCTTGATGTGCACATTCCAAGTTGTGTAACTCAGCTCAAACTTGGAACTTATACTTGAAACTAAAAAAAAAACTTTAAACAAACAAACTCAAACTCAGACTAACTCAGCTCACACTTATTTCCCAAATAGAACCCATGGTCTGGATCCATCGCTGGACTACCCAAGGTTAGCGTGCCGACGCCTGTGTCAAAGATGGGTTAATTTGTACATATGCACTAACACGTTTGCCATGGATAATCTCAATGGTGCATGCATGCGACCCAAGCAGGACTGTTCCAGTACCGTGTTTCCTGAGGCTTAAATGGAAACCAAATGTAAAGCCGTTTGCAAAATTTGTACCGAGGTTTCAGATCTCGAAACTTCTTCGGGCTTTCTAGACGTCTGATATGTTTTTATGACTAATTTTCAAAAGATTTGGGGAATTCAAGCTACGGATGCGTATCTGATTTCGCTTTCGTCGACCCAATGGCTTGGGTCGTAAATGTACACCGCAATTAGAGGTGTTTCTCTTCGCTCGCCGAGTTTTTCGTCCTATTTTTCATGTTGTGATTTATTGGACGTCCGATCTGGAAAAAACTTTCAATGTTTTGCCGCTGTCGCCATCTATAGGCCATGGATTTTTTTTTTTGGTTTGAGGTTTCCTCTTTACATGAATCCTCTGATCATTTATCCAGCGGTTAACCTATTGCTTCGGCTTTTTGTGCCTTCAGTTACTGTCTTATTGTTTTACCAGTGTATTATTCATACAGGGTGCCTGTCAAAGCAGATCACATCGACAGCGTACTGTTAACTAGTCGTAGTAGTTAACATCGAATCGATTCTTAAGTTTTTCTTCCTTCTGCTTTCTTGTACTGCATTCGTTTGATGAGCGGCCTCTGTTAGGAATGAGACATGTTTTCGTTAGAATATATAATAAAAAACCCTGAAAACTACGAGAAAATCATGAAAATGAACAACGGAATTGTGGTAATGCAGCATCACGACCTCAAAACTGTGCCCACTATTCTCCCGCAGAATCCAAGTCTATAGGGAATAGCCTGTTTTTTGCTTCTTGGTGCATCTTAGGCCTATTCCTCAGCTGACAGCGATGTCACTCACTTGAGCGGGAGCCAGTAGATGTAGTCTCCCAGTGTCATCCATCGGAGGAGCCGCTACTACATTCTATCTTTACCTTTATGCTTGTGAGAACATTTAGAGTTGTTTGTTCTGGCTATAATGCCCCTAAGCCCTACACTTCGGACCGAACAACGTGTTCGAATAAAATTTCAAACTTGAACAGTTCGAAGTTCGAATATTTCGAATGGCGCAATTTCGAATTTATTCGGAGTATTCGATAAAGGTGTCTTCTCGACATCCGAACACTCGATAATAGTAGTCCCCTATTGAATTTGTTCAGAACTCTATTCGATTTCCTCTCGAATAATTCTCGAATGTCCGGAACGCGCGAAATGAATTCGCGAAATTTTTCTCTCCCTGTTCTAAGGCCCTACACGATGTTCTCATATTGCCCACAATGACCGAGTTGCGGCCCTTCCACCTTCTGCTGGTGCGGAAGGACCGCCTCCTGCTTATGCCGCGTCCGGAACCCTGCGGTTACTGGGGAAAAACCGCAGGTCACCGGTCGGTCCCTTCAGTTTTCTGGTGCAGCCCTCCAGAAAATTTGTGCGAGTAGACATTTCTTGGCTCAAGGAACTTTACCGTAAAGAAATATCCAATTCGCACTATTTATTTATTTGTTCATGCACTCATAGGCGCGCCATTTAAAACAAGAAAGGAAACCAAAACTTTCAAATCGTATAAACCTTGAAAAAACTGAAAACTCCATGAAATCTGAGGCAATAGAAAAGAGGACCGGTAAAAAGGGAACACTTCAGCACCATATTCAATCCGTGGTGTAAGCAGAAAATTAGATTATTATAATAGCATTCATAGGTGGGATTGTTATGAGCTCTTTCCAATGAAAGTATAGCCTTCTTCCTAGAAGAACGAAAAGCTGTGGGGCCACCCTCCCTGTATGTGATTTAACATGTATCCCACAGTGAAGGTTGTATGTATAGTGAAGAGGTGTACATACATAGTAATTCAGAACAAAACGAGATTTTGTCCATGCAAAACTGCGTCGCTAAGGTTCCTCATCTGCAAATGCATGCACGTTTGCGCTTCTCACTGCTGCGATTCCCGAATGGGAGCTGTTCGCCATTAATCTTTTGCATTTTTTCCTTTATCTTCTTCTCAGCCGCGTTCTGACCTCGATATCCCTGGTGGATTGGTGCCCACCTTTGCTTTGTTTATCACTGCTTCCATTTTCAACTGATGTGTAGCTCACTTTTTATCCACAGAGTCACTCTAACTGCTCACAGAATTTCTCCAGCGTCTTGTGTACGATTTCCTGAAACAATACTTTGTTGCAAACTTTCATTGTCCACGCCCACAGGAAGTAATTCTGCAAAGCGAGCCATGCCAAAAGGGCAACTCCTGCAACGATATATAATATGTCTTCTCACATCTTCGCATCTGAAGGATTGTCTTCTTTTGTCAAACCTTCTGGGATGTTTCCTTGGCACAGCAGGGCTGGAACACCTTCCCGAGAAGGTCATTCTCGAGTGCGATCACCGTTCATAACTAAAGACTGGCCATTGGTGTTTTGAACGAGCAATCCATGACAATCGGTCAACGCAGCCACTTTCAACTGTGGCTGGTGATCGTTGATCGTCGTGAGCGCCTTTCGCAGTAATTACACTCCAACTTTTCGATACTGTATAAGTCCGCTGTCTAATATTATTTCCAATCTGACCAACGGAACATTTGAGTTCTCCTTCTACTTAGAGTGTTTCTTATTCATATGCTTTTTTTTGCCCTGGAGAAGTACTTTTTTGTTGCGTACTTTTGGTGCAAATAGAGAAATGAATGAAGTATTATCAAGTGATGGGTAAACTCTCATTAAAAATAGTGATCTGCAGTTTACCTTCTCCTCTGAATTACCCTTAGGAAATATTTACTTTTCGGTATCGAGCAGTGGTAAAAACGCTTGAATTTTTTTCTTTTACCGAATCTGGTTTCTGTAGAGTAGATTATTCGCGAAGGGTTTGCTTCATGCAAACAATATTGTTCTTTATTCTTTTTTCTGACAAACCACCTCAAAAATGTGCACTGGCAACCACTTCAAAGAGGTTGCCGGCAGCTCATAGTTATCCTCACCTTACTTCATGCTACCTATATTGCCTCTTCTAATTTTCTAGCTCTCCCTAAGACTGTATCACACCTTAAACCCTCCAACACTATGAATAACTCCATGAGATACAGTGAGCGTCGACGGTAGTGCGTTTTTTTTTTTTTAGAAGAACGCACTGCGTAACAGCTCCGCTCGCGCTGGAATCGTCGCAAATGGTAATTGGCAAATGGTAGGGTTTTCTTAATACGCAATTGGCAAATGGTAGGGTTTTCTTAATAGTTGTCATCAAAAAGAATGAAAAACTATGAATAGAACCCTGACCTACTACAATGGAGGCGATTGCAACGCGAGCGGCGCGGCTGCGCTGCGTGCTTCTGGAGTCCGCGAAAGTGGTGCGTGACAAGACGTACGCTGCTGAGCTGTGATTGGTCGATTCATGTGCGCGTCGCGGCTGCAGCGTTCAAACGCACGAGCAGGGTTGGGGAGAAATGCACAAATTTTCTGAGCTAAGGTGGGACAGGTGAATGTCATCGGAGCTGAAAAAGTGCAAGGAGATGTCCACCGGTGTCATTCAATGCGTCGACTTTGAAGGAAGAACCTGGATTTAGGAGGCATGCGCGTGTGGCGTGGTCGCGTCGCGACGTGCGCCTTGACCGCCTCCCCCGCGAAAGACGGAGCTCCATGGACACTCACTATAGATTTTTTGTTGGAAAAAGCTCCGCTCATTTTCACGCTGTCCTTGAAATTTTCATGAAAGCAATACGTACAGTGGCGGCCAAATATTTAGCACGGTGCCAATTTTGGGCGATCTACCGATGAAAATATAAAATCTGTGTTTGAGGATTGGAATGAGCTATCAGGACGATACTTGAGGTTGTATTAGGTTGTTGCGAAAATAATTGCCGTTTCACGGTATGCTTGAAAAAAATTTTTTTTCTTGCCCAATTCAACAACTTCAAGCCAACTTGTGCTAGCTCCTGGTAGGGTTTGTTCTGCTCTTTCAGATGCTTCTTCAATAATCTCGCTAGCTCTTCCCTGGACTTTTTATAGGGCCGCGAAAAATGGTGAGCCGACGCGATTTTCGAGTGATCATGTTGTACGAGTTCAAACTCAGCCATTCTGCAGCGGAAGCAGCCCGTAATATGGCAATTGTTTTCGGCACGGACTCTCCTTCCGAAAGGACAGTGAGGTGCTGGTTCGCAAAATTCTCTTCCGGCGATTTTGATCTCGAAGATAAACCCGGTCGTGGTCGAAGGATGTCGCTGGATGATCAAGCACTGAGAGCAGCGGTGGGAATGAAACCCGATACTACTACTCGTACGTTGGCGGCAGGCCTGGGCGTTCACTATGCTACAGTTTCAAAACATTTGGCCTTCATTGGCATGGCGAGAAAAATGCGAAAGTGGAGACCCCATGATCCGACCGCTGACCAGCAATCCACCCGCTACGAGATCTGTTCTAACCTCCTCGTTCGCCAGAGAAACGAGCCATTTCTTCATCGTTTATTTACTGTAGATGAAAAATGGCTCTTATTCGATTATAAGAAACGTGGTTATGTATGGGTAGACAAGTTCTCTCCCCCTCCAAGCTTCCCTAAACCAGATCTTCACCCTAGAAAGGTTATGTTGACAGTTTGGTGGTGTTGTAAGGGTGTTATTCATTATAGCCTTCTGCAACCTGGTCAGGCTGTTACATCAGAGTCTTACTGTTGTGACTTAGACCTGATGTATGAAAAGTTGCGACAAATGTGGCCGGCAGTGGTAAACAGAGGTGGGCCTGTCCTGCTCCAGGATGACGCTAGACCTCACACTTCAAAACTCACCCGGTAAAAACTGACGCAGTTAGGCATCGAGGTTCTCCCTCACCCACCTTACTCTCCAGACCTCTCCCCTACCGACTATCACTTTTTCCGGGCTCTCGAAGCAAACCTGCGTCAGCAGCAGTTTCCTGATTTGGAGCATGTTGAAATTGCCTTCCAAGAGTTCTTAAAATCTTGTGATCTCAGTTTCTATTGTAAAGGTATAAATGAATTACCGGATCGTTGGCAGAGATGTGTAGAATCTGATGGATTTTATTTTGATAAATAAAGTTGAGTTTGAACAGAGTTACAGCATTTTGAACTGGACTGTCTATTTCGGCAATTAATTTCGCAACAACCTGATAATAAGGCATAGTGTTCTCCTTTTTCCTCAACTTTGTTGTTCCGGGAAAAGCTTCTGGATGGAATTTTACGCCTTCTACACATTTAGGTCTTCAGAATGTACTCGTTTTGGGAATACTTCCATTTCTTTCTTAGATCACTTTAGTGAATCTAGGTAAAATGCGATTTTATTCTTGATATAATTGCGTGTTTTGGTATAGTAGCTTTTATGAACAGTTCTTCACCTAAGGTGTGAGCAAAAATTGTTAGCAACAGTAAAAAATGGGTAAAAAATGCTTCACAGTGATACCAAGGACGAACCATGCATTTTCAGCCGCGGATATTTTTCCGATTTGTGTTGCTAACAAGCAATCAGATACTCACAGGAAAATTCCGAGGCTTGTTTTATTAGCAAGATCCATCGAAAAATTTTTATGACGAAGTTGACGGCTTGTTTCTGTCTGTGCTTCCGGTCAGTGCTTAGAGTCAAGGAAAAGCGTTCGTAGGGTCAAGTTGACGAGAAACTTAATCTGACTCGCCACTCCGTTTCCTTCGGCGAGATATAGAAATTTTACACAGAATTCAGGAAAACTAACGAAATTGAACTTTCATTTTTTAATCCACTTCCAACCGACTCTGTGCCCATGGTAAGCGATAGGAAGGAAGCCCCTATAGTGCCTCTATACATGCACGAACTTGGTTTTTGTTGGCTCACAAGGCTGTGGAATGCAAAAAATTCTGTTGCCATTGTCACTGCTGTTACCATTTCCTGTTTTTGACCTGTCATCCTGTCGTGCACATGCATGTGAATGAAAAATGATCACTGTGATCTACCAATCCTGTCGATAGCACTGTTAGCTCGCTTTCCTTCCCACCCCAGCACATGCTTTGTCCACCTTCTGTTTCTTAATCCGTGGTAGCTTTGTGAGGGCACGTGCATTGATCCAATAACGAATTTACGAAATTCGAACAAAAAATTAATAAGTCTCAAATCTTGGACTGTGTTTTTATACTTTAACTAACTATCCATCAGTTTACTTCAAAGCATGCGTCGTTGATCATTTTTAAAGGAAATTTTTCTTGAAAAATATTGTTGTTGATTCCGAGCAAATCACCTCTTCCTTCTTTCCTAACTTCTCATAATTGTCGAAATTTTCTGATTTTATTCCTCTCTAAAATTGTTTCAAAATGATCTGCAAATCCACAGACGACAATAGATTTGTGCGAGTTTTTAAGAGAGCTCTCAGAGATCCGGTGGATTGTTTACATGATTTCTCTTTGTACCAGATCATGTTTGCACAAAACCTGTATGCCTTCATCGAATCCTCTTCAATCCCCACAAGAAAGTTCAATTTCTCCGTCTAGGATGATGTTCCCTCATGTTTGCTGATGTCCTATTTTTTGATATCCTTCTTCGGGCATTTATTCTGGAAAAGAGGGCAAGCTTATACAAAACGAATTCTTGTGAGCAGATCTTTAGAGTTTTCACATTCAGCTATCTTGTGTATATGTGCATCCAGTAAAATCTGCATGTGTGTTCTCGTTGTCATTGGTCGTGTTGTCTTTTTTAAGCATATCATAGTATTGTTTTCTGTGCAGCTACTTTCATCCCAAATCAGCTTCGGTTCCTTGGCAGTGGCTCGCTGAGCAGCGTTCCCGTGTTCTGACACATCCAGACACGTTCATACACATTGCAACACATACACCGAACTCCAAATGGCCGTAGACAAGGAGCGGGACCGCGGGCGGCGTTCTTGGGCAGAGACACAGGGGCTCTGCATGCTGGCTCTGGTTGTCTGCTTCTGCCAGTAGTAGACAAATAGAGCCCTATGCCGCAGCAGACAACCAGAGCCAGCATGCAGTGGCCCTGTGTCTCTGCCCAGGGACGCCGCTCCGCGGTCCCACCGCTTGTCTACGGCCGTTTGGAGTTGTACCACATTGAACATTCCTAGAGTCAACGAGTTTGCCGTGGCTTATCCGGTAAAAATTCAAGTGGTATTTGCCCGAACCTGTCACAGTTCTAACCGTGTTTTGCACCGGATCTGTGTGGGTTATGCATGAGTATACGTGGGGTTTGCACTGAATCACCTAGACTGGGCAATGATTTGCATGCTGATGACGACCTTCTACATCCTTGTTAGTCAACAGGCGCATGGACACCAACATACGCCCAAACAAATGTCTTGCTATGTTGCACCTTCATTGATTAGTACGTGTGACATTTCCATCGGGTTTCATTTTTGTGAGGCTCATTTTTGCTGGATGACCGATAGAGAGATTTCGTACATTAAGATGGAATGTTCCTCATGTTAGCATGTAATATTTTTTTAATGTATCAGAGAAATCTGTGAACCTTTTGATATATTTTTAGAAACTGCATTGACTGATTTTTACGGGCACAATCCATTTTTGAATGTGAACGTGGGAATAATTAATAAGAAAATTAGAATATTTAGTTCATTTGCGTTTGATGGAAAACCCATGTATACCGGTGCAAGTTTCGGATTAATCAATGACAAACAGTGCTTTTTTAATCAATCGTTCTCACCAAATGGTTCAATAGACAAGCGAGAATGTTTTGACTAAGGCGCTTTCATGGAAGTTCATGAAATGCATTGTCTTACCGATTCGTGCAAGAATTGGAACCTAAGAAAGGAGATGAACTGAACCCTAAGCGCTTTTCCACACGAGCTCAGAACAATTTTCGGAAGGACCGCGGTAGGAATTTAAGAGAACAGACAGGTGATCTGCAGTTCTTCCGGTTCCTTGCTGCGGTTCTTCTGGTTTCTGATGTCGTTCTTCTGTCATTCTGCTGCTGATTTTCCGCTTCTCTGCTGCTGTTCTTCCAAGTAGCTGCTGCAATCCTTTCAATTTTCTGCTGCGGTCCATCCAAAACTTTTCATCCCAGCGTTTTTTGCCTCTTAACCACAAGATCAAGATCTAATACTGCTGCGGTCCTTCCGACAGTTTGTCTGAGAATTGGAGCATCGGCAAACGCACACCCCCACCTTTTGCATAGCTAAGCAGTGGAATTTTGTAGCACTGGTTCCTGATCCCTTTTCTGTCAAACACACCGCAACAGGATGTCATGATCTTTTGAATCGCCAACGAAACCTTCACATAGAAAATTTAGGAGCAAACACATTCTCTTGCAGAATGCATTGCTCTAAGACTTCAACGTATATTCAATGTGATGGCATCTGTCTAAAAAGAAACCAGCGAGAATTTATCGCCTAATTGTTCAAAGTGCAAAATGCATGTGAAACGAAGCACACTAAAGTACAAACAGGCGTATATAGTGTTCGTCGACGGAGCTAACACCAAAGGAGACCTGAGAGCGGACTGCGATGCGATCGCCTCGCGAATAAGTAGATAAATTGCCCTGGCATATTAGCTACTTCGGTATTTTTTCGTCCCAAACCGTCGAATACGAGAGAAGAACAGGGGAACGCCGTTACTATTAGCTGCTGCGGCAACGCAAAATGGCTTTTCCAATTCTCGGTGCGATCGCGCTAAGCTCCATCCTAAGCCCGCAAAGGTGTTCGCTCATTCGACGCTCGCTATATGTGATAGTTGCGCTTATCTGCAATAACTGAATACTATCCGTATGCAGATGAGTGTAGCTTTTTTTCACTTTACATATGCTTTTTGAATACATGTAGTTTTGAATATTAGACTAGTCCAAATTTATTTGACTTGACAATTGTGTTAGAGTCTAACCACGTCACCTCGTTCTCCTGAAAATAAAACAAAATTTCATAAACGACAGTCGCAAGCAAGGGGGAGCAGTAGGGATAGGTTGGAGAAATAAGTGGGATCTCCACCAGAAAAGGAACCGAAACATGCGAAATTCTGGAAAAAATCGTTTTGAAAATCAAACACAGTAGATTCTAGGGTTGAGCTGGTGAGGCGTACTACTTTGGTCCGCGTGTACGACCGGTTGCGCACAAACTCCTCAAGTAGGCTTCTGCTCACCAAATGGTTGACTTCGTGGGGTGCTCATGGCCAGTATTTCGAACATCTGGAAGAAAATATTAAGAAAAAACAAAAATAGGGAGTTAATATTCCAGGCAAATTGATGGTTGATTTTCCGGATTTTTTCCATAACCTTTTCATAGTATGAGCCTATTCATAGAAGCATAGGTTTAATACTCGAGACCAAATAAAATTAAGTGTGGTTTTGATGAAGGCCTGAGTTCACCAAGTTAAAGTAATAGTCGATTCAACGACTTGAATGCTGGAGAAGGAAAAATCCCTAAATTATTTTCTTCTCATCACTGAACGGTCATATTTTCACCTCTAATGCATTATTCGGTCCTATGTATGCTAAATTTATGCTGTGCAGTATCCAACAGTAACTACATACAAGTAACCTCGAAAGCAGGTGGGCGCTGACAAATGTCCGTATACGGAATGTTGTGGCACTCGCTCGTTGAACGCGTAAATGCGTACCGACCGCCACACTTTACCACTTATAATCCGCTCTCGTAGACTCGCACGACCTTCAGAGCTGCTACGGAGTCGTAAAGGCGAAACGCATCTACTCTTAATCGTCTCGTATTGTTTTGTGCTCGTTTTCTGGGCTCTCTGCGTGTGCAGTGTCCGGAATGAGTTCTCATTCTGTGTATACCGCATTCTGCGTTAACTGCGAACTTTTTTTGCATGTTTAGAGCCTTTTCTACTTTTTATTACCAATTTTCTGTCATTATTACGATTTTCATGTCACTAAGGACTACGACCCATTGATACGGTGCTGACGCTGAGTGTGCGATTTCTCAAAGTAGGCATCTTTTGGGTGTCTTTATGCTGTATAGCTATCATAGGTGGAATACCCCGACACAGAGGCTCCGCCCACCCTCACTTTCAGGCAGGATCCAGGAGGGACCATCACTTTGGGAACAGAGGGGGCGGGG
>JARK01001425.1:469606-489241 GCA_000688135.1 Ancylostoma ceylanicum | reverse complement strand
TCGAATATTCGAATATTCGAATAATCGAATATTCCAACTTTTCGAATAATTCGAATATTCGAATAATCGAATATTTCAACTTTTCGAATAATTCGAATATTCGAATAATCGAATTTTGGCGTTTTTCGAATTATTCGAACATTCGAATAACGAAAATTTCGAATTATTCGAATATTCGTTCGAAAATATTCGTTCGAATACCAATGTATAGTTGGTAGACAGGGCGGCCAGTGATGGGCCGTTGCTCGGCCAGTAGACAGTAGCGGTCGATTAGATTCCTTTAGTTTTGACTTGTACAATGTACATGTCTTTGGACACGAGAAGCAGAAAAATAAGTGGATTTGGAGGAAGTCGTCCACTCACAAAATGATCAGGCGCAAGCATAACGTAGGATGCTCTGCTACATATTGGCCCTGTTGCTCCTCAAAAGTATTAAATTTGTTCATTCCTTTGTTCGCTTATATGATGAGCTATTTCTACGAATCTCTCATTAAAACGAGAGTAATTACTATCCCGTGAAGGCAGTAATGTGTACGTTTCAGGACCCCTGTAGATCGTCCGAGGTGCGGAAGGCGAAATGGACAAATATCGGGAGGGTACGTCATGTTATCAGTTCATGTTACCAGGAACAAAATAACGAAGATTTTTTGAAAGTTATGAGCAACAATTCAGCAGTGCCTATCCCCATTTATTGTTACATATGTAGTAACTTTACCGTTCTGGGCTGCAGAGCCTGTATTAAACTCGGAGGCAACGGGGCAACCGAGTCTTGTATTGTACTTATATGTTGATTCAAGCAATCCTAGATTACGAATGCCTTGACGTGAATAACGGGAGTGCCTTCCTAGGTAGTCTTAGGTCACTTTCATTATGATTTAGACCTGATTCCGTTAACTCATGGTGTTTTGTCATTTTACTGAGATTTTCAGTAAGTTTTTCAAATATGTATGGCAGCAGTAACAGCACTCCCTAGTAAGGGAAACATCAGTAATTTTACAAGTTAATTCAAAGGAGACCTCATTGAAGTGCAAACACATGCATGTGTTCCATAACATGAAGATAAGATTTAACTTTAATTTATTGCATGTGCAAAGTACATGAAGCTATTACAAGACAAAGAAAAAACAACATGAACGAGTAAGCCACAATGAAACTAACAACGGCTTATGAAACAATTATGAACTAAAATCCAAAAAACTAAAAGGGATTTACCTTCTCAAATTCCAGAATGACGATGTCACTGCACTTAGGCAGTCTTCGGATGTAATTTCATTCAATAAGCGGAGAATAAATGAGGCCTTTGAAGAAAGGCACAATAATAATTACTGTTGTAACATATGGAACGAGTACAAAATATCCTTTAGTGATCAACTTCAGACAGTAAACACTTTCTGTCCTCTTATAAAATATTAGTTAATCTTATTAAGAGGTGTAGGATTCTCAGACAGACATTTTTTCAGGATGTGCATTTTTGCTTCAAAAAAAAACACTCATTTTAGGCATAATGAGGCTCTACAGCGGGCGCATCCGCTCTTGGCGGTTTTGGATGAACGCGGTCCTATTTCTATCCTGTGTCATCGGCGTAGTCATATTCTTACCACGGCTGCCACCTTCCACTATGTATATGCGTGCAGTGGATGTGGTAGGTGTTTGGGCCTTCATTGTCCTGCGAATTGCCATCTCATCATTTCTATTTCTTTTTCTTTTTTCTAGATTAACTCATTTATCTATATATTATTATATATTATTTGATTATATTATTATTTATATATATTTTATTATATTATTATATATTTTTTTATTTATACATTATTATATTATACTAGACGGCATACCCGGCTTCGCTCGGGAGTTTTACTACCCCGAGCTTTTCACGCTGATGCGGTTTATTAGAGTACAAATACATCTATTTGAAGTACTCATCGTCTCGGTGATGATCATGTTAAACAACTTCGTTAGCCTTTCTTTACCTGTTCGAAAGTTAGAAAGTCGATAAAACCAACCAACCGATCATTCTGTGCCACATATATGTCACATTCGTAATAGGCATATTGGATAACGCCCCTGACATGTTCTCACCTGTCCCCACCAAATGTGGACAAAGTCGATAAAATCAATAAATTGTTACCCTCGCCCAAAAATGGTTGTCATATCCGTGCTCAGTGCTTCGGAGAACCCTAGGAGACACGTCCTTGCCTGTTCCGGAACGGAAGTGGAAAAAATCGATAAAATCAATAAATCAATAACTTGGTGCAACGAGGTTGTCATATTCATGTTCAGCGTATTGACTAACCCCAGTAGGCACGTTTTTGCCAGACTTTGGGCAAAAACAGCGAAAAATCAATAAAATCGATATAATCGATAAGTTAATCGATAATTGCTAGCGAAAGGTAGCCTATAACCTCCGCGGGCCCATGGCAGACCTGCATACAAAATTTGGTCCTGATCGGTTCACTCTCCGCGATTTCTATTCGTTACATACATACACACAAACACACATACTTACATACAAACTTTCACTTTTATATATACAGATATTTATTTCACGATTCCGGGGACAAACACGCGAGCGCCCCTTCCACGGAAATAAATCGTCGAATTTCTCAAAAAATACTTTATTGTTTAATTATTTATTTTCGTCCTTTTTAAAATTTTTGTTGCCAACAATTTAGTGTTAAAACTGGCATTTTTACTTTCTACTACTTTTTTTTACTTTACTTTAATTCCATCCCAGTTTTTAAAGTGGCAAAGTTGCTATACATTTCCTTGTGATTAATGACGCTCTTGAACTCCACCTATTTTTGGCAGATACATTTGTAATTTTTTATCAATGCATATTTTCAAGGATAATATCTTACAAAGGCATGAACTGGAGCTAAACAATCCGAAAAGGCCAGCCCCATTGTGAGTTCATTTGCCAGTAGTAAAAATAGTTATGTATTTATGCAAAAATATTTTAGAAAACGCACGTTGTATCCACCAAGGAAAGATATGGGACCATGCCCTCCATTATTCGGCAAAGTTTCTATATTTGTCGCTTTTGTCAGTTCGTCAATGGAGGGGTAAGTGAAGACCATTCATTTAATCGAAATAGATCCTGAAGAACCGCGTTCATTCTTAAGAAAATATTACAAAAATACAGCCTGATAATATGCAAGCACTCTCACGTAGTTTCACTTCTGTTATCACTCCTTGTCCGGCGTTAGGCTGCCTTTATACCCCACACGGGGTATAGCACCCTTCGTCGCTGTCGCCCAAACAACGGTGGCGCAGGGTGCATACTCCCCGTGGTGGTTAGCTGAAGCGTTATTAGTAGAATGGGCATCTATGGTGTGTATATTTCAGGGTGGCGTGCGGACGCATCGCCCGCCATGACGCGAGCTGGCGATCAATAATCAGCTGGTTGCCTGCTGGAGCGCTGCCGGCAGTACGCCACGCGTCATGGAATGAGGTGCGCTCGCAGGCCACCCCGAATTATACACACTGCACATCGAAAACGTTCGTAAAAAAATTGGATGAGGTAGGCTGGCGCGGACTGTTGAATTCCAACAGGAATTTATAACTGGCGGTGGAAGTGCTTTCAGAAAACTATAAAAATTTCACACTAGTTTGGATTTAGTTTCTAATGCTCATTTCAATTATCTCAATTTCACTAGCCAGTGATCGAAAATTGACCATTGGTTTTTACCTGCTTAGTTGAATAAACGTTTGGTAAGATAGGCTGCGTTTCTTATTGCCCGTTCCAGGCTCTGAAGAAGACGATTTGCCGAAACCTTAACAAATAAATTAATAATCAACCTCGTGAGGCTCATCAAGGAATAAAGACAATATATCTTAACTTCAGATTAGTCATTTGATAGCATTATTTCGGAAACCCCGTCTTTCGTTATGCTTTTTTCATGGATTAGGTTGGTGCAAAAATAATGCGCGTTTTTCGATGTATCCTCTTCGGGGCAGAAAATTTCCGGTTTCATTATTGTCAGTATGAGAAGCTGTGTATCTTCTTGCAGCAAATTTCATGGCCTTTTCAAAGACCTTGTCTGTTTCGAACGAAAATCGCATGTTTGACTAATTTTCGATTTCGGAATGGAATGTGCCAAAACGGGATTTTTTCAGATTTTACTTTTGTGAGCCAAAACTTGGCGGCATCTTAGCAGGGGCCGTTCAGAATACTATATTAGCTTTGGCTGAATAGTGTGAGTGAATACATGCCGCGAGACTGGTTCAGAATTTTTCGACATTGAGTGTCTTGCTCCGAAAGTAGGGAAGGTCATGTCGTCACCGCTCTTTGAGTTAGCGACCACCATTTGATGCCAGTGATCAATGAGGACCCATTCAAAACAACACATATGGCTTCGCAGAGCTTTGCTGGTATTCGTTGTCAAACTATCTCTCCCTTGGGTAAGAATGGAAGCACGAAAATCCTTGAAGAGTAGGTGCCGCGCAAACCGAGGAAAGTACCAGATTGATCTTAATCGAAAGGTCAGCTTCGCGCTGTCTTGGTGGAGAAATTTCGACCAAATCCTCGAACACTTAGTGATACATGGTAGAGGATAGACCCTCTACTACAACATAAAGTGTAGTGCTCAACAGCTGGATGAGAAAGAAGCACCGGAACTGCCAAAATACGACGGAACACCAATTGAAGGTCATGGTGATTTCGAGGTGGTCTGCTGCAAGAGTGATTCATTATGGCTCGTTGATTACTTTATAGCTAAAAAGTACTGCTAGGATGTTAACGGAATAAATCGGAAACTTTACTGTGTGGACCTAGGTTTCCTCAATAGAATGAACTCTATACTCCTACAGAGCACTGTCAAGCCACATGTCGCACACCAGAAACTCCACAGGCTGTAGCAACTGGCTTAGGAAGCTGTGCTCCATAAATTATAATCAGCAAACCTCTCGCTCACTGACTACAACTTCCCAGGGAATCTAGACGACTTCATTTAGGAGAATTTCTTCAAAGACTAAAATGGTATTAAAATTGACTTCCGGCCATTTGTCAATCCTAGAAGGCCCCTTTCGGAGTGCACGATGGTCATAGAACAATTATCTTATAGCAGAGGATTTGCGGATTATAATGAATTTAAGCTTAATGGAAAAAATTAACATTGAAGTGAGTTATGGGCTTAGGAACTAAAGGGTTGAAAACGCGCATTATTTTTGCACCAACCTAGTACACCTTCCACATCCCCTCCCACATCCCCCTAATCTCCGGTCTGTAAACCTGCTAACAGCTGTTTTGCTCCATGAGGGTTAGATAGATCTTACAGTACTCATTTTTTTTTTGCTATTTTTCCCAACTCCACTTGATGTGTTCAGGCATTACCGAGTGGCGCAACAATCACTCGAGTGCTATCTGAAAGGAGTGAACTACACAGTTATGATGGTTGATTTGGACAAAGATCCTCGTGTAAAGGAAAAATGCTCTAAGAATCAACAAGTAGGGTTTTCTTTGGTATTGACAATTTGGGAAGAGTTTCCGAAACTCTGAATCTTCAAGACAGTTGTAGAACTGTAATCACACTGTTCGAAAGTGAAGCCCTATCACCATTCTTTTGAGACAGCTTTTTGAGACAGACAGACAGCAACTTTCATTTCTTTTTCTTATGGAAGAGGTTCTTCACACATGTCTATGCAATTCAGCTCTTCTTCAAAAAGCATTGTGCAGCCTCTGTGTACCTGCCTGACACTGATTGGATGCTCGTTTTGGACGCTGACACAGGTAGTTTCTGTGCTTACGACAATGCGCGTAGTGATCCATCCCCTTGCAAAATAAGCAAAAAACTTAATTCTTCGAATACATTGGAATGCGACTCTTCGTAGAGATGAATGTTTAAAGATTTCGCTAACCCTTTGTGAATAACCTTAAGTGTTTTCTTGTGAATTCGTTCGGTATCGGTGTGTTTTCAGGGGTTGTAAACCCCAATCATTGCGTCGAGGAGTGGATCGATGATCGAGTCGATGTGATTTTCTACGAACGCTTCTTCAACTGGGAAATCGCAAGCGGAAATTACCTGGTAACATCTACCTTAACCAAGCGTACAGCCGCGATCCTTGATTGAAATGTTTTTAGGTGAGGAATTCTGAATTTGGAGTGAACTTCCTCAAAGCTTGGGGAGAATGGGAATTCATCCAGCCAAGTAACTGGAACGGCGCTGACAATGGTGTTTTACAGGTGATTTTCAGGGTTTCTGAAAACTGCTCACTTTCAGTACAAGAGTTGGCACGAAAATTGTTTTATTAGAATGTAGGACTGGGACCTTTAGAACCATAGAGACTCTGCAGGAAGACCTGCATAATAAAAACCTTAATGCTGGGCTGACATGCTTCCTTGAGAAAGTAGGTAATCCGCTACCTGTGGGTAGCTCACCCCCGGTAAACGCCCAACTAAAGGTAATTTTGCCTGGTTTGTTTTAGCTTGCCTTGCCCGCCACTTTCACACAGGTAAGAATAATGATAGGTGCCAAACTGTATGCTGGTAAATTCGAGGGGGTTAGCGTCTCTACCCCAGCAAAACTCAACTATGCATGCCCACCCTGGTTCTTACCTAAAATTTTCGATATTTTATTTATAAGAAATCATTAGGAGGCGCTGATCACAATGATATGCATCATTCCTTGTGAAATTACCAAAAACCTGTTTCTTAAACCCTCCATTTTGGCGAGAAACAGGGCGGAGCTTCTCCGCGATACTGAACCTCTGCCATATACGCTCCTGCACCGCCGCATTGCTACAACATGTCCAACATGTTCACTGATTTTGATCAATAACATTATAGCGGTGCTGATGTGTTATCGATTGACGATACGAAACATGTCTAACATGCTGAAGGGTTATGGTCAGTGCAAGGTCACGTGTGACAGATGTCCAATTTCGCGTGGAAGCCACTCCCTAACTCTCGCCAAAATAAATCGCTTAAAAACACGTATTTCTGCATATTCACAGAAAGTGGTACATATATATCTCTGTGAACAGCAAGTCAAGTCTTCCATAGTTTTTCAAGTCTTCCATAGTACAAAAATAACGGCGACGAAGTTAAGATGGGAGTCCGCCCTAAAAGGCAGAAGACACGAAAATTTTTGCATCTGAGTTGATCAGTGCTATCTATGAGAGACTTTTTTCCATTACAGCTGCACATCCTGAAGTACGTACTACCGGACGCATCACAGGAAGCGGAAAATTGTAATGAAATTTGGCATAAAGCAAAGGATTACGACACGTATATGGCATACGTGTCGTGCGTGAAGCAAGCTCTGGGAGCGACAAGGGTATGGCCTGGTAAAGTGAGAATTTACAGAAGAGCCCACGGATGGGTACGTGACGGATTCATTACCACTGACAAGTGAGCCTCGTACATCTTATTTCGTATGAAAAATTAATGACAGCAGCGGCCAAAGGATTTTTTTTCAGGTGGTGTGATGCTGACTTCATGCTGCATGGATGGAAAAACCAAAAAGTTGGCCAAGATGGCTGGGAGAGCCCGTTCAAACAAAACCTCGACCCTACGAAGTGTGGCACGGGAGTTTCGGGATGGGATTGGATTCCGCAGAAGCACGTTAACGCATCTGTTATCAGGTAATGAACAAGGGGAGTTAGGTTGCTGCTATACATAGTTCACGTTGGCTGTAGCACCCTGCGAGGCCGTCGCTCGAACGGTAACTTCTTTGATACGTATTGATTCGCTGACCGATGCAGCAGCGACGCGAGCGACGCTCCGTCACAAATCAATATGTATCGCAATACATGTCGCTGCTGACTGTACCGGAGGATGTGTGTATCACCATGAAGAAAAGGGGCGTGGCCAGACGATTCTGATTGGCGCACTCTGGCCGCCCACCACGCCCCCTGTTCAAACTCAAACGACGCCGATTCCGTAATACATAGTGTATTTGTGCTTGGCGTCATACGAATTCGAACTGGTGGGCGTGATGGGCGATCAGAATGCGCCAATCAGAGTCGTCTGGTTACGCCACTTTTTCACCTACGCGCCCGCAGGGTGCTATACTACACATGCACTACAGCAGCAAACTTAACTGCACGACAAAATGCAATTCTTGTTTCCAGGAAAGAACTCGCTGCTTTTGAGAGATCAACTGCCAGAACGTATCCTAAACCAGCGAGGGATTTGATGTACATAACCATGCCTGACGTTGGGATATGCTATCCACAGTGCGACAAGGACACCTAGGAAAAATAGCTCTACGGTGTCGAACTACGGGTTTCATGACGTGAACGGGGTCAATGCCTTTAATTTTTTGTTAAATTAGTTAATTGGTACGACTTCAAGGAAGAAGTAGCACATTATGTCGTAGGAAATGAGTATTTGAGCGCACTAGAGCAGTACCTGAATACGGGTACGTTGATTTTTTTACAAAATCATTGCTCATAGGGTATTCTCTTTTAAGGACTTGCTCGCAAATTGTGCTAGATTTACAGTGACCATGCTAACCAACACTAATTTCCCTTCATCGCATGTATTTGCAACTTTCATTATGGAACAATTATTTTGTAGCTCATCTCACTTCCCAAAATAAGTATATACCTATGACAAGTCTCACAAGGTTTATTTCACTCACAGTCAGAAAATTGACAAATTGATAGTCTTAAGCAATTGTGCATTGTAAATAGTGATGATTCATTACCGATCTAACTCCACGACTAACCGCTTCTTTGTCCGAGATAGCGACTGTACGTAGTTGAATATGCGTTATTTTATATGTTGAAGATTGATGACTAGATATTACAATTGCATGTGAATTCTGTTACTGTGAATATGGCATAAATATTTCAATTATTTCGATTGCTCGACTGCATTTTCGAGAAATGAGCCTCTTGCGCCGGTGTGACCGCAGAAATATGTTCTTCGACTCTCGCTGCCAACCATGCCTGTGGGGTGAGGAAGTTGTGCATATCATCTGTTTCAAAAACCATAATATTCCATTCTGGAAGCAGATGCGCTTCCAACATTTTACTTGACGTATAGTGGTGGAAGTGAGCCAACGTGGCAGTTCCTACCCCGTGCAGTTCGGAATTTGGAACGCGTCCAATACGCAAGATTGCTGAAACTGACAGTGGGGTGCGACCAAAAGATATAATCCAACGTGTTCATATGAAGAGAAGATCTACAGAACACAACAAATCTAGTCTAGAACTAGAGCTTCAGAACACACATCGCAGCGAATTCTGTATCTCAAGAGCCTTTGAACTGGTACGCACTGCGGGCACTCTAGGGAGTGTAACGCCCTTACTTTCTGGCCTTAGACCACGCCCCCAGAGAAGGGGGCGCTCTCAGTCTATTCGCTTGTACTCGCCCTGTACTTGCGTAGACTCGCTTGTAAAATACGATTAGAGTAAACGTGATAACGTAACTCATGTAAAACATACCGACCTGATAGAACTCCTAGGACCCGAAAATATTACAGAAGGCATACGATTGTTATCAACTTTTCAGTACGCCTGCAGTTAACAATGCGTTACAAGCCTGGGGGTTCTATATCTCAGGAACTCCTTTAGACTGGTATGTAGCGCAGGCGCAGTAGGAACTTTGACGATGCTGAAGAGCAATCTTGATTCATAAATGCAACATTGACATTATTGCATGGTAAACAGGTGACAATACAAAGATCTGGTTTACCAATTTTTAGCTGAGAATAGAGTAATTCAAGTAAGCTTGATTCAACTCAACTGACTCAACACTTTCCTCATTATGGTATCATGAGAGAGGACTAACAATAAGATGTGGAGAACTTTGTAAACATCGGCTATTTCTCACAGGAGAATCACCACCAAATGCTCTAGTGCCACTTTAGAAAGTGTTGTCAAGTCCAAGATATGTGTAGCATAGATCAATTTGATTACTATACATTAAGAGTGGGGTTCCACTGTCATTAATTCACATCATGAACGAGATGTCCACATGATTGGGAGAGTGCAGATTAATCATACCAGAAAATTGCTTACCAGAACAAGTGAAACTTCTTATTCCAACATATATGTATATCTAATTCGAATATCGGAAATGCTTGTCTTGGATTAGTAACCCTCGAGTCCGGACGCGCAGTGCTTGACATTTGCATGGTACATAGTTGCCTTAACAGCAAAGCGGATATAAATGTCTTCAATTTTTTGAAGCGTAACATCTTAACACCTTCAATAATAAGGGGTTACCCCTTCAAGACCTTATTCTCTATACCTGAGCCTGAAATAAGGGCAAATACATAGTTTTAGTGTCAAGGCAGGGTCTTCAGGAATTAAAATAAGCAGGGGAACTTCCATCAATTGTTCCACTACTTCTTTCAAGCGATCTGTCATGTCGAAGATATGAGTGTTATAGACCAAACAGATTATTCGACTCCTTTCATCACAATGGTAACTGCTTAACTAGATCTTGTTATTACAAGAGTGTTGTTGTCTGATCTGTGTATTAATAGCGTTGTAAATAAGACGCAGTAAATCAAAACTAAAACTCATATCAAACACAGATACAGGTACAAGTACAAGGTTGTACCTGCCCTAAGACGCGGGTGGATTCAGGGGATGGACTCCCTGTTTCTGCAGTATCGAAACGATTTATACTTTCTGTCAGCGCGTGAGTATGTTCATGCATGCGTGCGTGGGTGTGCTTGCGTATCTGCAGATTGTATCCTGCACATCTATCCGATCAAAAGCCCTGCATTCAAGTGACTGAGAGGTACAAGGGAGGCGGTTCGGAGTCCCCTCCAACAAATAAGCTCCATCGTCCACTCCCGGGGAGCCCGGCTAACTCCCCGGTGAACCCCACCCTATCCCCCACGGGGGAATAGAGCCCAGCAAGCTATTCCCTGTGGGTTTCATTCTTCAAGCTACACACAGCAATAATAAAGAGTGTTCCTCTAATCTCGGAAGAGTCACTGGTACGGCAGGCGCCATCGCTACTTTATCACATTGCCGGAGCCGTCTCCTTGCGCCTACCCACTCTTCATGCCGGCGCCCCTATTCCCCGTAGGGGCGCCAGCATCCGAGACTTTCTCCTCCCGACTACTCGAGTCGACTGCACCACACCATACCCGTTCCCATTCTCAGAAATGATGGATATCAGAAGAATACGGTATGCAATCACTACCACTGACCAATCAGGGAATTTCGTAACGCTCTGACACACACGTACACTCACAAACACACTTACATACAGACTAAGCGCGTTATTATAAGTCATGATGCTAGACGAACTGTTTAATTTTAGAACAGGTGTCACTATGAATGTTTCTTAGCAGCATCAAAGACATGTTCATGACTAGTGCAAGTGGTGCAGCACGTTACCTAGCAAACATTGTGTAAAATCTAATAATGATAGTAATGAGTCTCCATTAGCGCCCTTTCAACTGTGCAGCGGTCGCGTCCAACATTTCCATCTGTGGGTCGTGGTGTTGGTATGGGAAGCATCAATCACGATTGCCCTCCTCAGTGTTGGCAACGCCGCATCGTTAACCCACATTGATACGGGTTAACCAGTATAGGATCAACAGCCAATCAACTGAGATAATGAAAATCCCTAATACGAGTAAAATTGCCTTATGGAGGAAGGATGAAGCTATGTCAGGAAACGAAGCCAAAAGCAGTTCATATTGGTTAGTAGAGTTACGTGGACGTCGATATTTGAGGATAAATTCATGATCTTCGGCTACAGAAAGGCATATGTTGAAGTAGATCATATCAGATAATAGATGATAGATTTTTCGAGGAGAAACATGCATTTTCGAAATGTATCTCATTGTGAATTAAAACGCATAAGCCTCCTTTTTTGCCCAGGCGACCTTTTCTTATAATTTTATGCAGAGAGTTACCACAAGTTTCACCAGAGATTTTTGATTGCAACCATGAGTCTGTAAATAGTACCGGCTCAGGTTTCTGAGAAGATATGAATTGGTAGAGGTGGGATAATGTTTGCAATATTACGGGCGCTCATCAGATAGCAATTACGGCCAACTTCATCTTCCTCTACAGGCTTTTTGGAGCACCAGTATTTGCGCAAACGGATGTCAGACGCTCTCACTTCATTTCTATTTCTCACTTCATTTCTATACACTATATAAGTACGTTCACCCTAGCCCTCGTTGAGGCCATCTCATGTGTCCCTTCCTCCTCAAGTCATCGATTTCCACATGAACAAATTTTTACATTTTGGCATGGCACGATGTCGATGTGATTGAGAGGGTATATCTAGGCAACAGAGACGTGAGAGATAACGCATTTAATAAGCTACGCTTCACCCCCAACGATCTTGCCCATTCTTAGAATTTCCATCGGGCGACCTTCCACGTTCAGTGCTGCATCAAGCATATCTAAAACGTAATCTTCAGTGTGAGCTGGGTCCGTGGGTGCCGGCAAAACTTAATCTGCTCCAGGTACTACGGACATAAAAACCAAACGAGTGCGCTTTTGTGCCTCACCTTCGAAATAGAGGGAACCTTACGGCTAAACTTCTCAATCAGCGTGATTGCTCTTGGCGTCTTGTTGCTCACTTGCCGTAAAGTTTGTCTAACGTCTGCATCGCGTCGTCATCCATCAATGGCATGCTAGCTGCAGCTTCGCAGCCAGTGGAGATGACGGTTTACGTAGAGTAGATTTCATGCTAGCAATAGAAGCGACAAACCGCTCATGATGGCTACAGGCAAATTAATAGGTTTATTATGTATATGTATACTATGTATATGGAACTTTGTCAAGGAACGGAAGCCCCTGCGTCCAGCGAAGCATCTGCATTTCCATTGCATGGAGGGTATGCTCGTTCAAAGTGGCCGGACAATATTCCCCTCCATTTCGATCCTTATCGGCAGCGTGGTGAGACCGTTCACTAGGCCGAGATCGGCCTGGTGTGGCCCCGTGAGCTGCGACATTAACATCCCCTACTGCATGGTCCGGCACCGTCACTTCTATCATTAGAGGCTCAAAATAGATTCATCCAGTCAAGCGGAAATGAGAGATAATGTTGCAGACAGTTGCTTGAGTGACCCCACTTAGCCTGCAACAGTGAAATTTGGCGAAGCCTAGGGTCTCGGCGAGGAATACGACAAGCAAAAGAAACTAAAATGGAAGTGCAGTGGGTTGCTAAATAGCCACGGACTTACGACTGCAAGAGTTCAAGGAATACCTGTTATACTAAGGTTGATTAAACAATAACTTAAAGTAAGAGAGCCTTCAACGGCAGGAGATTAATGTGTAGCAGTAGTAATGAACTTGGAGCCGACACGTGAGGTTATTACACCAGTACAAGTGAGATAGATTAAAGAGGAAGATATCTGCGTCAAATGAGAAACTAAACGACTAAGGTGAAAACTATGAATGCGGGTTCAGCGTAAAACAAAATCCATTCTAGAAAACGATCAAAATCTAAATTATAATATATGAACAGTTGCTCTCGGATACCCTACTTCATATTCCAAACAGGAAATGAGATTCCTTCTTCGAGAAGTTACTGCGCTTCGAGTCCAAACATATGCTTGCCTGTACCGCGACCTTTTTCGCGGTTTTTGCACCTTTCTTCACTATGAAAGCTTCTTAGGGAAAGCCACGTGAAATTTGCGCAAAGCGACATCCTACCTTCTAAAAGTTGTGCCTCACTGCCTTTTTTAGAATTGCGAGACCTTCAAGTTTGAATATCCGTAACGGCCGAGAGCTGTTTAGCACAATCTACCCATTGCACATTACTTGAGTTGTGACACCTCATCATCCTGGCTGTCCTGGGCTCCCAGCCTGCGCCCACTAAACTCCCTTCACGACACCGCTTCACAGATAGGTCATCAATAATGACATCCCGTAACCGTGGGGTTATGAGCAAAGTTATACATCACACAGAACACTACACAACTCATTCGTACATGGACTATGTATTTACGTATTACCTACATCTCCCCCGTTGCGTCTTAGCTGTCCTACTCAGTCAAATATCGTACCTGTGGCTCCTGCAGTAGTCCCCGTCCGTAGTTTTCAAACCTGTGGCTCTCTCAGCGGTAAAGTGAAGTGTGTTGATATGGATGTTTCCTCATGTTCCGCGATCGCTCCCAGGTTCCTCGATGATTTTGACATGGGGATTCCCTATGGGTTCCGCTCGCCGAATCCTGCCGATCAGAAGGAGCGGATGCATCTTGTAATCTTGAGGTCTGCGACTACCTGGAGCAACGTGTGGTGCATCTCCTCGGCTTTCCGAACTCGAGAAACACAAAGTGAGCACGGTAGTAGTCAACTGTCGCGTAGAGGAACAGCCCAACCGCGGATACCATGTAGAATCCATGACGCTCTATGCGAATCACCTGTACCGCACTGGAAGGCGCATCCACCGCATCCATATCGTTGCCGATGGGTAAGAGGTCGTGAACTCGAGGTATTAACGACTGCCGCTGGAATTTGACTTCGTCGAAGAAGTCGCGGAGGAAGTCAATCCCCAAGGCCCTTTTTATATCATGCCGCGAACCATGAACGCAGCTCAATTCTGCCCCAGTCGCGATGCAACACATCATGTACGTCCATAGGCAGAACCAATCCTCTGCACATGCGCTTCGGGTGGAACTGAAGAGAATGTTTGGTGAGATTTGTGTGTCACCTCATTCTTCGTGTTATCATGCCAAAAATGGGAGGCAGCACTTGGGAACCCAAGACAATTAAGCCCAGCTGGAGATCTGCCTGCGGGAAGATCGAGATACCGTCCAAAGAACAATTATGGCTGGATCATACCAACGCCATCCACCATCGATAAGCACCGTCCATGTCGTGCGCGACGAGTGCGTCCAATTTGCTTCGAAAAGGCAAATGGGAAGAAATAGGTAAAGAAAGCGATCATTTGGAGGAGATACGTGTAAAATAATAATCAAAACGGAATCGAATAGACGAGTGATTTCGCTCGTATTGTGCTCGAATCCTTCTAGCGACAGCACGATGTCCGATTTGGCCAGCAATTTCTTATTACACTCAGACAGAATGACTTGGATGTTGAAAGCACCATTGACGATAGGGACAATAGGAATAGGAATGTTAAAAGCACCATTGGCGATAGGGATGTGAAAGGATTCTTATCTATGTCGAAGTGGATGGGGATCCATTCCTGATGCGATGGCTCTACCTAAATGACTGCCTACATAGAGACATTGCTTGCAAAAATGAGCGTACGCTATTGCTAACCCTTGCGACGATAGGGTCATGTACTTAGTACCCAGAATAGGGTCCCTATTCATAGGTTGCGTCTAGAGCGAATCATCTGCATTATCGTGTTAGCTCTGTCGAGCTCGAACTCTGCGTTGAAGAAACATTCATCGCTGAAGGAACTACATCACGGGAAAGCGTACCAGCCTTTATGCAGCTCCCTTGACGTGTTCGATGGTGAGATTGTAGCCTCCCTTCAAACAACGTGAGGGTTGCGTGGTCCGTGCGAGCGACTGTGCGCACTCTTTAGATGAAATAATGAAACTTCTCCAAAGCGTATACTACCGCTAGCTCATCCTGGTCTGTCACGTGGTATTATAGTTACACTCCGCCTTAGATGCAAAGTAGAAAGAGTGTAAGAACCCACCATGTTCCAGAGAGAAAAACACTCCGCTTCAGAATGGGAGATCACTGTCTTGTCCTTCAGAATGGGAGATCACTGTCTTGTCCTCTAAACCCCGATCGCTTCTGCCGTTCCTCGGTAGCATAGGAGGCACGAATGCCCGCCGGCCCTTGCAATGCGCGACAACGCCCACAATCACGTGGTCGCGGCAGCGGCTGCCCTCGGGTCCCCGACCTGCGCCCTTTAAAGTCCCTCGATGCCACCATTTCAACAGGCACGTAATCAATAATGGCACACCGTTAACCGTGGGGTTATGAGCAAAATGATACCAAACTGAATGACACCGCACAGAACACTACACAGATCACGAGTATATAGACTTCATGTATTATTGCTCGAGGTGAGGGTCACATTCCGAACGGAGTACGACCAGAAGTTACGCGAGGAGGGCAAGATATTTGTTTCCCGGCACCGAGCCCTCAGCTCTTCCCATTGTGATTTTGTAAACAACATGCAGAGCTTATGTACGACCGTCATTAGAAACTGTAACCACTGGGTGAATGTTCGACCTTCTTTGAATCTTGGCATAGCGAATATCAGTTGTGTTGAAGTAATTTGAGCAATAACCAAGACTTTCATAGTTCTTTATTCCGGCTAATGTTTCGGCGTCGTCGCTTTCGTCTGAGCCTAGAAAAGTCAAAACCAAATGCAATATGTCCTCCCAAACGCCCAATCATAAACCCTATATTATTCAGGTATTCAAGGCAATACGACAAGGTAAAGTGGCTCGATGAACGAATTTCTCGCAGTTTGACTCCTAAAAATTGGAGCCATTTTTTGACCATTTTTTTTGCAAAACCGCACTGCGTAAACAAGATGAGCAAGGAGGAGAATCCACCTGCCATTCAGTGCACTGGCCAAGCCTTGCTCCACCTGACCACAACTTCTCCCAAGTATTAGTCCACTTCTTGGTAGAGAAAATGTTCCACATTTAACATGATGTTGGAAATGCCCTTCGCCAAGTTATCGCCACTTGCTTCCCAGGCTTCCAAGCCGTTGGCGCAGCCATGCTACCGGCAAGATGGCAAGGCTGTACCTGTAGCACAGGGGCATATTTGGATTGCTGGTACCTTGTCTTGTTCGAGAAACATCACTCNTTGGAAATGCCCTTCGCCAAGTTATCGCCACTTGCTTCCCAGGCTTCCAAGCCGTTGGCGCAGCCATGCTACCGGCAAGATGGCGAGGCTGTACCTGTAGCACAGGGGAATTTTTGGGTTGCTGGTACCTTATCTTGTTGGAGAAACATCACTTGAAACTGTCTCATCCAAAATCAGACATTTCATACTTGACGACTAATAGAATGCAATGGTGGAATGGATCTCTGGGTCCATAAGCGTATAACTGGGTAGTGAATAATGGCCCATGCATGGACAGTACATGAATACTAAATAATGTAGACTACTTACAAAAGGGTGTCTCTTCAACCGATGCAAGTTCGACTCTTGGGATTGGCGCATCAAATAGCTCCAGGAGACATTTCATTTCACAGTTCTGCCAAAATTTTTAATTTTGAGATTTCTTAGTAGATCAATCCGAGTAATGCTGGGAAATGTTTCCAAGCTTTCAACAAGAACGAATTCCGTATTTTGAGCTTTGTTCGAACAATACAGTGCGTTTCATAATTATAAGACACCCCCTCCCCCCAATTTCCCACTCCCGGCTTTTTCTCGGACCATGGAATTTTCCCTGTAGTACCATCGTGATCAGCACCTAATATAACCTTGGTACCCAATTTTTGAGCTCACGGCAGCAACTCTGGTTTCTCAAAACTTTATTTTTCTCCATCCGCACACTTCGCCGTCATGACACACCTTTAGGTCCTGACAAGTTTATCTGCCGCACAATTGAATTCACAAAGTTTCGATAACTTATGGAGCATCTATGGACCACACTGATTTCATATAACCCGTTACTCCCGCTCCTCAGAGGGAATTTGAGGACATCCGCGTCGATAGACATCGCACATGCAAAACTGCCTATCTCAATTTCTCAGCGGCTCATTGCTGACGGTGGTGCACCCAAAATTGGGTGGCAAAGACCCACTGTAGTTCTAATTTAGAAATACAGTTAGCACTAGTCACATGCTGCTCCGTTGGCTTTGCTAAGTGGTGATCGAAGTAGGCAACACTAGTCCGACATCGAGGTTTTCCCATATTTCTTTACTAAAAGCTGCGGATGGGAGGTTCAAAATGACGGATATTACTCATAGAAGTTTTCTGAGGTCCAACGCTGCCAGCCCAGACACCGTCCTCTGCTTGCTCAAGTGTCTGCTCTGCGCGAAATACACAGTAACTGATGACATGTAGGGAACAAAATATGACAGTTGATAAAGTGACCAAATCCTGTTCCAAGTACTGTGATTGGCCATGAATGGGGTGGTTATATACCTGACTCCGTACCCTGGTAAACGTAAGAGTCGTTGATATGATAACGGAAGATAGTCAAGACCTTGAGGGAAAAGATATTTATGAGGTTGTTGACAAATTTTTGGGTTCACTTCCCGGCGGAAGCAGACCTGGCCAGTAAGAGACTGGAACATGGTCTGACAGCGCCAGAAATGAGAAGCAAGCAATTGCCGTTCCTTTGAGCCACCGATCCATCTGTTCTGAAATAGAACTACACTGGGTCTTTGTCACCCAATTTTGGGTGCACCATTCTGGGTGCAATTTTGGGTGTCAGCAATGAGCGGCTGAGAAACTGACAGTTTTGTATGTGCGATGTCTATCGACGCGGATGTCCTCAGATTCCCTCCAAGGAGCAGGGATAGCGGGCTGTATGAAATCAGTGTGGTCCATAGATGCTCCTCAAATTATCGAAATTCCGCGAATTCGATTGTGCGGCAAATAAACTAGTTAGAATCTGATGGTGTGTCATGACCGCGTAGTGTGTGGAAAGAGAAAAATAAAGTGTTGAGAAACCAGAGTTGCTGCCGTGAGCTCAAAAATTGGGTACCAGGGTTATATTAGGTGCTGATCACGATGGTACTACAGGGAAAATTCCATGGTCCGAGAAAAAGCCGGGAGTGGGAAATTGGGGGGAGGGGGTGCCCTATAATTATGAAACGCACTGTATTGTTCGAACAAAGCTCAAAATACGGAATTCGTTCTTGTTGAAAGCTTGGAAACATTTCCCAGCATTACTCGGATTGATCTACTAAGAAATCTCAAAATTAAAAATTTTGGCAGAACTGTGAAATGAAATGTCTCCTGGAGCATAGGTGGAATACCCTGAGAATGAGTCTCACCCAACCTTCACTTTTTTGGCCAACCCTGGGTGGAACCATCACTTTGGGGGACCGGGGGGTGAGGGGGGGGGAGAAGCCCCCCCCCCTTCCCGCTATGGGAGAAAGAGTTCACTTATCATAGTTATTGTAGAGGAAGAGCAGATTTAGTATAGGCCACTGTGGTGGAAGCTGAGTGAAAAAAATTATCCTGAACATTCGTGGTTTTTACGATTTTGACAGCATTATTTTCTAAAAACTGGAGAAGCGGTGAGGAAACATGATCAAGTGGTAGTGGCAGAGTAACAGTACTACTGGAAAATATTCAGAGATTGGAGCTGAAGGGAATTTATGAATGAGAATCGACACGAGAAAAAATATTTTTTTTTGAGTTTTCAACATTTATTTCTTCAGATATCCGGGACCCGACTGCAAAACTCTAATGTGAGAACAAGTAAGCACAATATAGTGACTTTAAAGGAAAATTCACTTTATGCATAGATTGCATACTGTTATCAGAACTGCGTGCCAAATTTCTGAAAAAATGCAGACGCGCAAAAGTAGGTCCTGCGCCGCGCCCCGTCTTGGGCGCAGTAGTGAACCTTTTTCAAAAGTCAGGATGCTAGGAAATAGAGGAAGATTTGCTCTTTCCATGGTATCCAAACCTCCTTAATTGCTCCTGAACTCACGTCGAAATTTTTGTACCAAGTTGGGCTATTTTCGAACTTTGAGTGGATTTTTCAGGATTCGTTGAAATCCTTTTCCGGATGTCAGGTTGCCAGCGTGTTCAGCTGACGATTCTGCGTCGACTGATACCTGGATGCAGGATGGA
>JARK01001425.1:433720-453275 GCA_000688135.1 Ancylostoma ceylanicum | reverse complement strand
GGGGGGGGGGGGATAAACTCCAATTTTTCCTTCTTTTCGGCGAAGAATTCCGAAGAAGATGTGATAATGACCAAATTGCCTTTCTTCAAGCAATAGCATCTCGGCATAAATGAGTTTCCACACCGAATGAACGGTTGTTTTCTATAGTATTTGTTCCACTGCTACTTTGTGGGCCTGGATGCGTAATTGAGATTAGCCATGTTAAACGCATTGATGCTCGTGCTAGCGACGGGTAAACTGTGTGGTATTGACACGTCACCTAGGGTAATATCAATGCGGGCTATAGTTGTTCTCTTATGAGGTGCTTACCACACGGCGTTTGTTCATTGTTTCACAGTTTCTCTTTAGTAATCATACGTCATTTATATGGTTTTGTTTGAATTGTTATAGTTCTTTTTGGAAACGAGCGTAATTTCTTTTTGAAGACCACTCACGGCCTGGTGTGTCGTTGGTAAGCGCGTATATAGGTATGTGTAGTGCATATCACCGTATGTATTTGCAGGTCAATGGAGCTGTTTTCAATTACATAGCTAAACCAACTGTGCCACCTGCTGTAACTAGCATCTGGGGTCAACGTACAAAAGACTCCTATTGATAATCCTTTCTTAATTACTCAGTTTTCATTGGCGACCTCATCATTGCCCTTTTAAGTCATGATCTCCATTCTATTTCATCTAGTTACCCTGTGATAATTAAAGGTCCAACTATTGTTCTATTGTTAGGTATCTAGGTTAATCAAGTTAATCTAGCCTTGCTGGTTTCGTGACAGCACCTCCCTTCCAGATTCTTAGTTTCTAGCGGGACGTTCACTGATTTTTCTTTTTTTTTTTTATTAACCGCTCTTCAATTCACATCAGTCTCATTAGTTACTGGGAAGAGATTTGGTGTTGTTATCAAGGCCAGCCTGTTTTGGGGTTAAGCAGGTTTTACAAGTTTCAGGGCCTGGATTTTCACGTTTCAGTCTCTTGGACGCATCATCGTGATTACCCAGGGTGAACGTGTTGACGTCTGTGTGAAGGACTTGTACATTCATGTTATGTTGACACGTTTACCATGGGTAATCTCGATTATGCATACGGGACCAGGATTCCCTTGCAGATTTGTTTATTTTGCCTCGGAGCTATTGTTCTATAGTGGTTACTTTCATTTAATCATTTCAAGTTTGTGTTGTTTTGTATTGTGCTTACTGCAGGCTCATTTGTGGTTTGTGTGACATAGTTGCCAAGATCTCAAAACTAACCTTGCTCCGAGAATAGTTGCTACAATTCACCATAATCTCCAGATCTCAGTGACAATAGAAGTGATGGCCGGTTCTTCTTTGTTTGCCCAGGAATTGTTCATGCTCAACTTGTATGATTCCATATTGCAATAAACTGTAGCTTCTTTTCACTTTTTTGTTAACTTGACTCGCTGTTGGAAGTATGGTTGGATCCTCCTAGGAAACACTGCATTTATTGACCCGTAACTAAATGCGTTGTGTTTACTCGTCGAGAATTTCTGCAGGACAGCGATTGCAGAACCGTACTTGATCATTCGATCTCCATGGCGCACCTTCGCCAGCGAGTTCGTGCGGTTTTTTCTCGGAATCTGGAAATGTCAGGGTATTATTTCATTAGCGACAGGTGTCCTTGGATCGTGATACGTATTCATGTACGGTGGTGGTCTCTGACGAAGGCGACGACGCAGGAACGTTGGCCGTAATAAAGATCTATGTATACCAGTCTTGGCCTACTGCTGAACTTAATCAACTTCTATCAAGAACACTCAGACTTCAAGAAAGTCGAACTGGGACGTTGCTCAGGGGTCTTGGGTAATTTCTAAACGTCGGGGTTTTCTCGGAGACATCATACTTGGTATTAAATTACTTAAACAGTGGACAAGCTCCTGTTAGAAGCTGCTAGACGGGACTGGAAAGCTAAAAATGGATCAACATACCCGCGTCGAGATTGCCGAATGCGAACATGAGATGGTACTTGCCCGACGAGATTCTTTGCATCTGAACTTAACTGTATCATTTACTGGGTAGGAAGGGAAACATTCACAAACAGATGGAGTTTTGGCGCAAAGCGTTGCACCTGGAAAGTAGGGTACGACTAAGCTATCTAATTGGTCAATGGTACGAATCAACCAATCGTAGAGCTCTTTTGCGCTTCCTCTCCAATATGCGCTTCCTCTCCAATATAAGCTCCTTTCCATGTATGCCGAAGCTTTACACAATCAGAATTTGCTATTTATCTCTCCATATTTTATTACATCAATCCCTACCAGTTTCTTTTCGTTCGCATCCAGAACAGTGACATCAAGCATCCACTCCGCTCCGCATAGTGCACGGCCATCTCGCAGTTCAGTGTAAGAATCCTTCAGAAGCATTTCTGTTGCCTGCAAGCTGGAGCATCTGACACATCCCCACAGAACGTTGGGCACCCGTACCTCAGGTAGAAGGCGATTTGAAGTCTTGAGATTATGCGATAAATGCACGGAACCTTTTCCTTTCCTGGGAAAGTGGCATTCAAGAACTGTGTCATTACCCTGGATTAATGTGTTGAGAGTGGAATGAAGGGAAAACGATCATATGACTTGCCATGAGGTCATCCTTCGAAATCCCAAGAGCGATCCATGCGCCGTTGGCTTGCACGTCTAAGTCAGCCTGAATGTCTATAATTCAATATCTCACCTCCGAAAAATTATGAGGACTCAGAAGGCTCCCTAGTGATTTGCTGAGGGGGTAAATGGTGAGGACAGCGGCGAGGGAGGAGAGAATGAGAATTACCACATCAATGATCTGCACTGGCCAAAATTTTGAAAAAAAATGCCTCTGGAAACCAAGTTCACAGGTTACTATGACTGATGATAAATTTTCTGAAGATAAAGAAATGATATAACCTAATTCAAAATTTTCATGAGTTCTAATAGTAAGTCCTTGCATATATGACGAGCAAGAGAGTAACTGATGCGGTACCCTGTAATCCGCCTTGGCTCCGCCCCCTGTCCCCACAAGGGTTAACAAAAGTTGAGGTTCGAAAACGGGTGTTTTCGGCAATCTCGGGCGGAATAACGTATACCATTCTGATCAGAAACCACTGTAGATTCTTCTCATGTAAAAACCTCAACCAAGTTTTGTAGGTAGGACGGGGGCTTTCAGATTCACGGACAGAAATGACGTTTTGGAACCGGTTCATCGGATATCACAATTCAGCACTCACAATCCTGACTCTTTTTCTCTCGCTAAGGTTGATCTCAAAGCTGTTAGTGGATCGCCGTTCTTCTTAGAGTGGAGTGACCGTAGTAGTAAGAGTAACGCTGGATTGAAAATCACAATTACCTCCATTTCGACCTGGAGTGCCCTGCCAATGTGCTTCCATGTGATCATCACCGAGCAGTCGGTGGCGTTCGTGCAGCCGTTGGGCAGCAGCCAGCAGCTACGAGTTTTTCCACACTCGCTCACGTGCGTGACTTGGATAGCGTCCGTGTACTGAAACGAAAGTTGTTATATGAGACTGCGCACTCGGTTCGCAGCTGGAACTTATGATTACCTTTAAGTAAAGGAGTAGAAGACCTATTCGAATGATCATTGTTGCTCCCATTGTCTACCTGAAAAGCTGATCCGTTCTATGGAGGGGGGGGGGGATTACGGGGGGTATTTCGAGCAAATTTTTTGGTTATAAAAGAGTCAGGATTGAGAAGAACAAAGCAGGATGCATGGTCTTGTTTCTGTGCTCGCTTTTTTCTTCTCTTTTTCCGTTTTGCTTATCTGGTTCCTTTAGCTCTATGGACACATTCGAAGGCACCAAATATAATTTAAAAAAAGTATAAACAGGTGTGATCAGCAAGAGCCATGAACAATATTTATAGGTTTCTCAAGTCGAGCATTTTAAATCAACTTTCGAAGCAAGGCGTAAGAATGTCCAAAGATTCCAGAATAGTGTGATGAAATGAAGAACAATATGCTTTTCAAAGCAGCAAAGAGAAACACTATTAGACCTGAAGTTCGACTGAAGTTGGCTAATGTAGACGGCAACAAGGAAAGGGGGAATTAGTGTGTAGGTATGGGCGCTTGTTCACAGCAGTTTTTATACTGGTATAATGATTAGTGGTTTTGTTTACTGAAAAGGGCGCAGGGTTCAGCTTCGTCTCCCTGCGCGCTGAGAACAATGAAGTCACACGTAGCGGCTCGTCTTGTTTGGTCATATTCCAGCGCTGCTTTCACCGTCGCGTGTACTGTTTCGAGGGCAGTAAAGATTATTAACACATACAGTATTTTCCAAGAAGGAATCACCTTTCGAAGTTCCGTCCATAAACTCTAACTTAGAGAAGCTTGGAGTTTCTAATTCTGGCGACCACTGTACTCATTTACTAGGGATAGATAGAGTCACTAATATCCCATTGCGTTAGCTAGTTTTTCTTGAAAAAAAATCCTAGAAAGATCAAAATCTCTTATTCCGGACTATTCACGTTAAAGTGCTGTGTAATTTCCAGTGGTGTGATTTCCACCAAAATAGAATTTCTCCAATAAAATACATAGATTGTTGTCCAAAAGAATATTTGTGCATTGGTGCGGAACCCTGATATTTCAGGAACTTAATTGAGAGTGCCTTGAAATTAACTTCGGCAGTTACATCCATTGTAAATGAATCATTTGGGTGAGTAAATCGATAAGCACGAGATTTATTCACTTAATGATATACGGTATGAACACGTAATTCTTTCATAACACCATCAACAACAATGCTAGCGTAACGTTTACAGTGTGAGAGGAAACCATACTTAGTACAACGTGAATCCACGGCATCATACGGAATTTTCGGCCAAAGAATGGTGCATACGACGAAAATGAGATGAAGTGGCAAGGGAACGAACGTGAGGGGCGGCTAACTTTCAGTCTTTTTTCTCTTCTTCTGCGTCGTCTTTGCATTGGGTGGCGAGCAAATCTCGGACACCTTTCGAGATGCCTCCATTTGCAGCCGGATCCTGAATTTCAGAAGTGAGAATTGCGGAAGGAAAAAAGGGTCATCGTCACATCTAATCGATATGCTGTAGCAAGACAGTTGTTCAGAATAGAATCAGAGTAACTCAGAGACCGAACATGGCTAACAATATGGAAACTGCGAGCATCTGTGCCCTGAGTATTATATGAGGAACTCAAAAAACGGCCAGTTGGATCATGGACCAGTGCCGCAGCGCGACGTGACACTTTGGCTATCTGCTACACTCCCCGACCAACAATGTTTTTATGGTGTTCTTTGGTACTCCCTGCCACGCAGCGGCGCTAGTCCGTATCCATCTACCCGTATGACGAATCCGATAAACCTTGCGATTTCTTTCAGCCGCTCGAACTCCGAAACGGCTCCGACTGTAAAAATCATGGTTTTGGGTCGTGGGAAAAGTTTTTCCTCTCTGTCGCAACTCAATGATGGAGTCAATTTAGGCGGTCTTCTGCTGCTACCTTGGTAATAGATTAATAGGACAAAAGCTGCGAAAAATGTATGATGTAATGGAATCGGCTGCATAGAACAGATTACAAAACAGAACAAAAATTCTAAATAAATCAGACCATCAGTAAAGACACAAAAAATTGCATTTCAGAGAAAATTCAGAAAAAAAGGCTGCGTTGAAGAATTTGAAGGCGACACCGACGGTACAGTGGTATCGTTTTCTGGTCGAAGTCATTTCACTGGAGAGCTGTGCAGTTTCCACTCAGATTGCTTTTTGGTTAAGGAGGATATTAGGCACCAGATAGCTCGAGTGGCTCCGAGAACTCGTGGTAATTGGAAAAGTTATAAAGGATAAAAGATAAAGTGGTAGGTGTTGATCAATCCCGTCATGTGGGATGCGCCACGCATTCGACTTCATCTGAGCATCGTGGCGGCGTTGAATGCGTATTTGCCCTACACAGTGACCTGCGGCAGGCATCCGATGAACAAGTCGGTGCTTGATCCTCCCAGACTCCTCTGGTACCAATTTACCGAACCCGGATAGATGGATGGCTTGGTTGGCCGCGGGCGCGATCAAAACATCGACCGTGTGCTTGCGCAGCGAGCCTTTCACCACCGCGCCACACGCGCCCGAAAAAGTTATACCTAACACATATTGTACCTTATTTGTATTGCTGAAGATTTGTGACAGTATTAATATGTTTGCACCACAAGTTGCGAATATGCAGGAAATGTGAAGAAGTGCTCAGTGGCCGCATACATCACCGGGTTTATCCAGGGTAAAGGTACTAACATTCCTATAATGCCCACATATAGTTGACATTGGCGTCACTGACGTCAACATCTTACCCTGGGTATTCTAAATGACCCATCCAGGCACAGGCTCACAAAGGCAGTTAGTGGAGAAAAAGAGCGAGGAATGGAGTGGGTGTGAAAGAGTGGAGTTTTCATCAAAAGTTGGTCTTGCACGCCTACAATTTTAAAAATTAAGTAAGCCTATTGAGCGCGTGCCCAGCAATGTGGGACGGAAGGATAGCACCCAGTACAGCTGGTTTTGTATTGGTTAGAAATATTTTGATAGAGAAATTTGCCCTTATTTGATCAAGTATGCCCTAGCAAACCTAACATACCTTTGCAAAGATTTCGAGGTGATTCTTTCCTTTCCATACGAGACCACATCGGAATTCAGGATCATTCTTCGTGAGGAATTTGTGGATTTTATCCAGGCAGTCGTGAACTGAATCACAGCATTAATCCCATCGAAGAGAATAATAAACGACTACAACTAAACCTTTGCTGAGCGTAACGTAAGGGAGAGGTTTCATCATTTTCGAAATATCTTGCTGTGAGTAGAACGATGGCTTGCCGAAATCACCGGTTCCTTTGAACCAGCCAACGATTTCCTGAAGAAATGCGATTGGACTGATTCGGGTTTCTACGCACAGTGGGTCTCGCCTGGTCTGCATTGGTGAAGAAGAGTTGCGCCCACGTGAAGAACGGGAACCCTGCGCCTTGGGGATATGTAGTCAGCACCTGGAGCGGCACGTCCCGGGGTACTTCTCCGTATTCAACCACCTGCAGTAATTATAATGAAAAAGGTATATACAGTTCTTTTAGCAGAAGTTCGGCATTGGGTTGACAGTTCACACCTGTATATTTTCGTTTTCAGCTGCCTTTTTTCGCTCTGGTAGGGCTTCGGAGGCGTCAACAGTAACTCTGAATGCGTTGGATTAGAAATAAGCTAGAAGTTTTACATGAAAACATAAGGAACGTGACAAAATAAAATGATAAAAAATTAATAAAACAAATAAGATATAATAGACCAGTGTGTCTTCTGGCAAGTAGATGAAAATTAGGCAACGATGTTATCTGTCTGGATGTTTCGTTGAGATTACCCTGGGTAAACGCGTTGACGCCCGTGCTAACCTGTGATAACTTTGCGTGCTGGTAGTCTCATGCGGCCCATAGTGCGCTTTCGTTGTTACTTCATTTGCATAAAGGGGTCATTTGAAATCTAGATACATAACTGGCAGATAGGTTAACCACTGATCTGGCTTTAACATCCTTTCCCATTATGTACGTATATGGTAAATACCTACTCGCTAAGGACATTGTGACCTTTTTTAAACAAGGGCTTAGCAGTTTCTATGGCTTTGTTGCTATTCAAAGGAGGAAAATTTTTGAAATTTAAATGCGGTTCTATCAACCCGAAGAGGCCTTTCTTCGGGCTGATAGAACAGAAAGACTGTGGAAACTTACGGTGGACATTTGGCAGCTGCGAAATCCGCACAATCAACTTCATACCTGAAAGCACGGACTGGCACTAAGTTGAGATGGATGTTCAGTACTTCAGCTGTTGACCTACCGAACCATTATTCTGAATGTTCCAAACTGGTAGGCAGTCAACTGGTAGAACGGTCCTGTGGAATGAGCTCCTCGCGGACGAGTCATTTTGCGCTTCAAGTTCTGGTCAAAAGTGACGTGTCCGATTTCCATAAGGTCTGACGCTTCCATTCTGTAAAAATTTGTAATACAATGCGCGCTTGCGCCATTGCCCAGCCTTGCGCAACTTGAGGCGTCGTCGCTGCGCGAACACGTGCAGTGGAGTGTGGAGCGTTTTGCCTGAAAAGGGTGGTGCGGGCCGAGCAATACAATTGGTCAGTTCGCCAAAATAACCAATCGTATGCCCCGACTGCGCCGCCCTCCCCAGGTATGACGCCCCACACCCCGTGCAGTGCTGTTGATTCCGATCCGAGTTTTTCGCAATCGAGTCGTGGTTATTTTTTTTCGTTCAGAATTGGTGATGCGCTGACAGTGTTTGTCACCAAAGAGTCGAAAATCTTTGCGGGTGCTGCTCTGTCTAAAGGGCAATTTATACTAGGTGCGTGCATCGGTCACGCGTCAAATGCACGCATCCACTTGTGGAGGATTTTCCATGAATATCAGTCAATGTGGAACGTACAGTGGCGGTCACATATTTAGCATGCTGCCGATTTTTGGCGATCATTTGATGAAATTGTAAAATCTGTATCTCAGGATTGGAAAGGATATCAGCACAATATTTGAGAATATGATAAGGCATAGTGCTCTCCTTCTTGCTTCAACTTTGCTGCTCCGAGAAATGCTTCTGGGTGGAATTGCACGCATTCGACGCATTTAAAGCTCAAAATGCAGTGCTTTTGGAAATATTTCCGTTTTTCTCCTAAATCACTTTACTGAATCTGGGTAAAATGTAATTTTATTCTCAATATAAATGCGCGTTTTGCTATAGTAGTTTCGATGAGCAGTTTCTCACCTAAGGGGAGAGCGAAAGTTGTCAGCAGGAGTGAAAAAATGGTGAAAAAAGTATTCACGGTGATCCCAAGGATAAACCATGCATTTCCAGCAGCGGATTTTTTTCCGACTTGTGTTGATAATAGGCAATCAGATACTCATAGGAAAATTGCAAGGCTTGCTTCATGAGCAAGATCTATTAAAAAGAAATTCTGGACGAAATTGACGGTTTGTTTCTGTCTCCGGCTCAAGCCGGTGCGTAGAGTCCGGTAAAAGCGTTTATAGGAAAATGTTGGGAGGAAACATACTCAATCTGCATCATCACTTCTTTTCCTTAGCGAGATACAGAAATTCGTGACAGAATTCCGGAAAACCGATGAAATTGAACTTTTATGTTATAATCCAGTTTGAACAGAATCTGTGCCCGTGGTAAGCAACAGAGGAAGCCCCCATAGTGCCTCAGCACATACTCGAACCTCGTTTTGATTGGTCATTACAGGGCTGAGAAATGCAAAAAATTCTGTCGGCCAAAATCATGGGCGTGCTAAATATGTGGCCGCCACTGTACATCTCTAATGAAACAAAAGCGCACGCGCCGCGAGGTCGCAAGAACGTGCGTCTAACCTGCGTTAGGGCTGCGACTAGGCCTACTTTTCACCAAATAGACGCGCGCGCGTCAGACGCACGCGTTTAGTACAAATTGTCCTTAACGGAAAGCAACACTTATTGTAAATTCATCTACTGCCCACCTGGTAAGAATGCATGTCTTCCCGACTCGTTCGCAGTCTATTCGGAACAAACCTTCACCAGCTTCCTGAAATGCAGCTGATTGCACGACGAGTTCATAAATCTCCGAATCTGCGTGCATACTTCGAGAAAAGTTGCTTTCATTCAGAAAACACGGATATGCTTGAGAATTCACCGGCTGCTATTGATCAAACATTGTAACAACGAATAAAACGAGGTTTTAAAGTTTTTTTTCACTCCAGTAGGAAATCAATCAATCGCTCCGAATCTATTCGCTGCTGTGACTGGTGACGGCTCTGATAGTAATGACGAAAATTCTTGAGTGAGAGTATTAAAGTACAAGTGGTAGTAGAAACACACTGAGGAACTTTGGGGCGCAAGTGCCTTCTCTCTTCCACATATCTTAATATTTATTTTTTTACTTTTTCAATTATCTATTCATTTATTCAGCTACACCAAAACGCCATAAAATAAAAGTTAATAAAGTGCATGAGGACGTATTGGGCATAGGCCAAGCTATGTAAAGCAACTGGAATGATTGCGGACAAAAGAAAAAGAAAAAAAAAACATTGTGGAAAATGGATAGGGATTATGCAGAATGATTAGGATCGAATAATGCATAAGATATACTCGAATTCAAAAATCGGACTTCAAACAAGTTTAATTTCAGGATTCCTGGGGAAGAGTAAGGAGTACAACTCCAGAGGAATTACATTAAGAGGTCGATAGCCCTCTGTTTTTCCAACATCCGATTTTTTGGATCTATGTTAATAACTAAATTAATTCGACTATTCGTTTTGCATTTGGTCCTAAGTATAGTGAGCGTCGATGGCGGTGACCCATTCACGGCCTTGACAAGCACGCCGCGCAACCGCGCCGCGTGCGCCGGAATCGATGTCGTTTGCTGCTATTATGCTTCGTCTCGTTATGAAACATGAAAAAAATGAAAAGATCAACAGATTGCGCGGCGTCCTTGTCGAGGCCGTGGATGGGTCACCGCCACCGACGCGCACTGTATATTATGTAGCGTGAGTTTCGTATAAAACAATGTGATAAACGGTGGGGTGAACTACTGAGCAAGGTGCACATTTTATCTCCTTTGCGGAAAAAAGGAAAAACCCGCAATACTTGCTTTACATTTGCTTTGCATTTTATTCAGCATTCCTTGCTGCAATGTATTCATTCGTAACAATATACATATTTGTTTTTCGTCCATTCCAAAAAAGTATTCCAACTGATCACGTCGTAATCGTACGCCTAACGCACGCATTTGGTACGAACTGGACTATGGCACGAATATCTCTAGCTCGCGTCAGTGCGGCATCGTAAATTTACCACGGCAGGCTCGAGGTTTACGACCATTTCAGATCCTCACCTGGCAGAACGCGAACAACTTTTGCAGGTTCACAGCATCGGTGATGAAATCGAACTGGCCGAAGTTGATCGGCTTCTTCTTCTTCTCCGAGAGCAACTTCGCTGCGATGATGGCGGCGTCCAACGATCCATCTCGAACCTATAACCAATCCTCACTTTGTACAGTCAAAGCACATATGCACAGTTGCATGAAAATGCCAGGAAGGCAGAGAAGTCGCTGCAGCAACGAAGATCTCGAAACAAATCAACCAAGTCAGAAAATTCAACACCTAACCTTGAGATGATTGACGTCGTAGATCACTACTCCATGATCCTGTGGCAATTTTCCTCCAGGCCAGAAGAACGACTCGACAGGCATTCCAGGAATCTGAAAAGTTTACTGGTTGATTTTATTTCTTCAAAAAAAAAGTTTCTGCTGGGTGAGCACTGAATTAGATTTTTTAGTACTGTACAGAGCTCAGAGCGACGATGCAAAATATGTGGGTAAGGTGAAAATTTTAAACTAGCTTACTCTAACGCCTTTTTTTTCGATGTATTGATCTTTGATATTTCTACTAATCTTAATTGTATTGTATGCGAGATATCGGTCTGCGCTTCAAAATAAATAAATGAATAAATAAATACGAAAACTTTGGTCAGATGTTCTGCGGAACTTTTGGTCAAAGATTTTTTCGTCACCCTGTGCACAAATCCAATTGTTTTGAGACTAGCGAATTATTACAGGGGCGCCATAAGTTCTTGCACATTATACTTGGTAACACAACAGCGGTTGAATTCAACATAATGACATGATCTCTATAGCGGAAATGAGTCAACTCAACAGCAACCCAAATCACCTGTCAGAACAGGAATATGTCGCCACTTGCTTCCGTAGTAACTCAAACTTGAGAGAAAAGTGAGTTGCTCACGGCACGGTTTGGCGCGCGGTGACACTGTCTCTTCGAACGGAAGGCACTACTCGGAGCAAATCAAATCGTTTCTCACCAAAACATTGGAGTAGACGGAGGAGACATCGAGGAATCCACCGGATGTACTGTGATCCTATCTTCCCCTCCTATCAGAAAATTCAGAAATTTTTTAAGAAAAGGGCGTGTATGAGCAATTTTTTTTCGGTTTTTTATGAACCACAGCATCAAATTTACTCTGGATTTCACTCGCAGAGTATTTTTGGAGAGAAGACACCTTGCTGCTTCCAAGACAAGTTGAAAAGCGCAAAGATGACGCTTCTGTATAGCATAGAATCTGCTCTGTGCCATATGCGCCTCCTGAAATGCTGCACAACCGGAATCCCATGCTGAGAACGAACTCCTCTATAACGCCAATCCGATTCTGATGATATAGCCGTACTCAACTATGTTTTAGAGCGAATCAAGTGCTATATCATATATAAGTTTGAACTCGTAGCATAAAGCTGAGGTAAAGCTTCGAGAGGTTTTATACCAGTTACACCAGCGCGCCACAAGGTGCTCCCTACTCTCTCAACTTTGAGTTATTACAGAAGCAAATGGAGACGTATCCCTGATCTGATAGGTGCTTTGAGTTACTATGGTTCAGTACAGCCATAGAGAACATGTCATTACGTTGAATCCAGCGGCTGTGGCATACTAAATATTGTGTGCAAGAACTTATGGCGCACCCTGTACATAGACGATATGGGTGTGGCTTGAAACGTCTCCGAAACAGTAGCGAAAATAGAATAAATAATCGAATAAATAAGCACCTATTTTTCCTTAGCCTAATCTCTGTCGAGTTCAAAGCCCTTCGCTTGCTTTTTTTGTTCTTATAATCACTGCTTGATTTTTATTTTGAACTCCTTCAAATAGTGGTCTAAAGCCAGGATTAATTCGTCGCTCTATCTGCTTATCGGGGAGATATGTTCAGCTCCGAAGATTAGTAGAGACAGGAGAAAGTCAGTGCGAGATCAGTGAATACGGAAGAAATTCTTATATTAATTACTTTTACATGTTTATGTGAGCGAAAGGAATTCGAACGGATTGTCGTATTCAAACCACTCTTTTCATTGTCCTTTCTTAACATTCATATAACCCTCGGTCTCCTTCTCTTCATACACAGTGTTATTGGTTGAAATCCATTCTATTCTAACAATAAGCAAACGACACAAAGCGTTGGCTGGCATTCCTTTTGGAATGCATCCCTGTTAAGGCTTGGGTAAGGGGGCACCTATTTCCAAAACATTTTCCGAAAATAAGTCATTCACTGAAATCATTGGGAAGAGACCTCATTATTCATAATAGATGTTTTGGACTGCTTGAGCTTGATACGTTTGTGTGAGACAATTTGACATCCACAGTTTGACAGCTAGATTACATTTGCTCGCCATCTGCTAGTCCCATGTCATTGATTTTATCGACAATTTTTGATGTGGGAGGCTTTTTCATCTCTTGCACATGGTTCAATGTTTGCTCTGATGCAGGTATGACTGATTTTTCAAATCCAGAAATTCAGAGTGGAACGTGATTGGTCATGATTTTCTAAGATCAACGCGCGCATTCGATGGTTTCTTTTATAATGGTTGAGGAATTCTAAAGATAACAGAAGCATATTCCAGAAGCATATTCTTGCAACAATCACAATCAATTTGCATGAGGGATTCATGAATACAGTGTCCTGAAAATTTTTGGAAATGAAATTTTTGTTGGTTATGGCGGAGATTTTCAAGCCATTCTCATAGGTGCTATTTATTTTTTTATCCAAGTACACTCGAAGATGCTCCAAGAAAACTAAAAGTAAGGAGAAGAATAGAAACCAGAATATAGGAATTTCACCCATTCCTGCCGTTAGAAGTTTACCGTTTTTAAGATGACCTCTATATTATATCATTCATTCATATTATAAATATAATAATATTTCACTACACTCGAAGTACTCCATGAGAAGGCAGAACAGGTAGACAAACACTTGGTACGAAAAGATTACGTCTCCCATACACCAAAGCAAGAGCTCATTTTTTGCGCGGAAAATCACCTAATGTAGTGTTTATTTTGACCAAGTTATTGTGTTTTCCTGTAGAGGGAATTCCTTCTGTGAATTGAAACGTAAAGTATACAAGTCGATGACTTTGTCCCAGGTTTTAAAATGTTCTGAAATCGCCGACTCCACACAATCTCTTTACACTACTGATTCTTGTAGTAGTAGAAGAGGTTCTCATATTTCAGGGCCTAGCTTTTCAGTATCTGTACAAGTAGAAGCATAGTCAACTAGCAATCCAAGGTTTTGAACGAATGTTCTGAATGCATAATGAAATTCATGGTTTCTCAGACGAACAAATGGGACGATATCCACTAGATAGGATCAGGGCTTGGCGCATCATTGAGATTACTAAGGGTAGACGTGTCGACGCCTCTGTGAACAATGGTTAATTCGTGCGGTGTTACTACATTTACTCTGGGTAGTCTCAATGATGCATGCGGCTCCAGATGTATACGAACTCCAGGAGAAAGTCACCGAGTGACTCCACCCACAATGCTTGCCGCAGCCTTTCTGGTTCTATCCTTGTATACATGAACATTCCCGGAAAGATTCTGGGCTTACCGCTCACCGCCTGTTATTGCTGACTGAGACGAGTTGCTTTAGCATAGCACACCCAATTTAACCATGAAATTTCGTCCACCCCATTGTTAGAAGAGAGAATAAGAATAGGTCACAACCTTCCCGTGTACGTTCACGAGTGTGGTTCCAGATTACTAGTAGCAGTCCGCCTGCAAGGTAATCTGAGGTCCAGGAAAAACGAAGAACAACGTACATGTATGACCTCGAAGTTCCAAAAGGTGAAAAAATAACGCGGCTTGAGTTCAGTGAAATATCGTTTTGTTTCTTGAGAGTTTTTTCGTATATTTTAACACCCTCGTAGTGCTCATTCAACCAATAGTGATAAATAAATTGACAGAAAGTCTGATTTATCAGAGGGAGGAAGAGGCACCCCATTTTATATCATAAATCAACATTGCAAGTGAAGCCTAAAATTGGTTTTCAGAATCTGCTATAAAGAGACACGACAGAACTGAAAATTTTCTTGTCTGATGCAGTTGGAATTTGACGAACCCACTTGTAGGTTCGGACCATTATCTTACAGCCTTCACCATGAGCTGTAAGCTGAGATTACCTAGGGAAATTGTGCTAACACCCACCATTTATCCAACATTAACACCGGCTTCAACACGTTTACCCTGGGTAATCGTAGCGATTCATTTTGGCTTTTTTTTCTACAAACAAATAATTATAACAACAATCAATTTTCATACTCTCTACTTCTTATTTCCGGAAAATGCGCGGTGGGATTCTACAGCATCGTCTCAGCTTGCTAACTTGTTGTAAATGTACTATTATCTCTAGGATCTTTAGCATTCTTTCAGCTCCGCGAAACATTAAAAACGCTGTGAGAAAGTGGGATGCACTGGGTCTAGCAATCAATGTACTGTAGTCTATGTAATGTAGTCTCAGCAGATTTGTTCATTTCTTTTTTGAATTCGTCTATTGGCTTGTTTCCATAGGAAGGGGAAAACTGGTGTATTTATTGTGCAGTGTTACAGTTACTTCCAAAAACCGTGAGAGTTGAGCAGAGCATTTGTGCGCAAAAATTCTCTACAGCATTTAGCACACGTCAAAATTTTCTTTTGTTGTTTGATTTCAAGATTTCCATTTCTTCTGTAATTTGATGACAATTCTTTCTGTAATTTTAGGTTTCCTTCTGGCACAAAAAAACTGCATTTTTGGGTCAGCAGTGCTAATATTTCGTATAGGTATTCGTATGGAATATTGTAGGATTACGCCATTACGGCGCGTCGCAATGGCAAATCTGAAATGTCCCGCATTTAGCGCAGGAAAGTCGCCGATGTATCCACGAATATACTCAGCTATTGTCGCGCACGGGGCGCACTATATGTAGTAGTCATGTAGCAATTGATTGGAAAGGTAACAGCAATCGAACATCTCCATCTCAACTCAGCTAACCTCTCCATTTTGAGGATAGGAAATGACAGTCTGCTTTATTCCAGTTTTTTTTGAACCCTGCTCTCACCTAGATCTCTCAAAGAAAGGGCTCAATCGATAGGTTACCACTTCAAGCATACGTATTTTTACTGATCAAAATGTGGTATCAATAGGCTGTTCACCATGCACGATTTTATTTCTCATTACTGCTTAGTATACGCCGACTTCAGAAGAGGAAATCATTAGAGACTGAGATAAAAAGGGACTTCAAGGAAGCTCTAATTGGAACCATCAATTTAATTATGTAAAAGAGATCCTAATTTTAACACCAAGCACAGAGGAAGTCATTCTCTGTAAAGCTACAATCCGAAGAGCTATAAAACCGCATGTTTCCTGATCTCGGCTTAAGAGATTCGAAAAGAATTCATAATGGATAGAAAAAGAAGTAAATTGAAAGAAAAAGAGCTCAGAAAGATGGAAATAGAAAATAGCACGCTCATGATCCTATGATCTCTAATTTTAATCATCCTTCAGTTCTAAGACCAAGTTTAATCTTCTTCCGAATATCACTTTCAAGCAAAGATATAATGTAAAGAGCAGTAAACTCACGAGAATTGTCGGAGTGTCGTCCTGTAAATACCACTGATAACTGCCAATTCTGTCTACATATTTGGTGCTGGTTGGTCCACCTTTGCCGGAGAGATTGACCAATGGCAAAAGGCCATACGGCTCCTCTTCCAAGCCTTCGAATAACCAAAAACCATCAGTCATCTAAAGAACTTTCTGTGGATGCTCAGTATCGTAGTTAGAAGCAAATAGCGGACATATTAAAGCAGAAAATCAAGGAAAATAAAATTTTAAAGAAGTTGATTGAATATCAGAAGACAGGGGACGTAAGCTGTGGAGGATAGGAGGGCTGTATGTATTATCAGGTTGGTCCGAGAGTCTTGCACCAACATTTATTATTCGATTCAGAATTTCTTGATCTTATGTTGAAACCTGTTCTTTGGCAATAGAATGTGGGAGAATGTTCTACTACATCTCAACTATAAGAAGTTGATTAATAATGGATTCTATCCATGATTAATAAATAATGTTATGACCATAACCATCTTGGCTAGCAGCCCGAAAGAATCCTTGCGTATTCCACAAGCACAATTACTATGCCAAGATTCAAGGACCGTCGAACATGAAAATGTTAGGACAGTTTGGAAAATGTTCTGAAAAATGTTCCCAATTTGATGCAGGACTTTTGGAAATAGAGTAATTAATTAGAGTATTCAGAAAAGGGAACTAACGAAAGCTGTTCTCATACGTATTTCCACCAGGACTAAAGAACATATCTTCTCCTATTATTCGAATTATCGATTCACTCGAGATCGAATACTCAATCGAATGTGTACTTCAATATGTTATTCTGTCGCAAGTGTACTGCGCGCTCGATAGGTTCACCGCTGTAACACCACATTGAGCTTTCTTTTGGAAAATCCAGCCGGATAGAGAACACAAGGGACTGGATTACAATAAAAGAAGGAACTAGTCCACTGATTTTTTTACAACATGCAGAAAAAGTATGTATATGCAAAAACAAGAGTGGCAGAGCTGAGAACGATTTGGAGCATGGCTTTTCAGGAAAAACTATGTTACGACCATGTTGCGACTTCTGAGGAAAGACAGAGGCCAGGCAGACAATTGTGGTGTACACAAGATCGTCTAATTCGTATACGAGATGTGGTATAAATTCGGCAGTGCATCGTGGACGGAGTCGATACTGCGGGGGAGGGCTTTGTTACACCAGTGTCTGATAGAAAGTGCTGTAGGCACGGAGCTGATGGAAAAGTATAAACCAGATATGTGGGGAATTCAATTTTAATGTCATAATATTCTTGTAGAACATAAAAAAGAGGGAGGATGAAACACCAAGGAAACAAGACGTTTTTGAGCATGGGTGTGAATACAGCAAGGAACTGAAGAATGTTAAAATCGAATAAGATGAAAGAGTAACGCGAATTAAATAGCGACCGAAGCCATTATTACGAATTGAAACCTCAAATTCGCTGGTCTCAATCTACAGCCGAGGGGTAGCGGCTACTTTACAGTGGCGGATTCGAGCGGCTGTTGCAGGTGGGAGGCAACAAAAACATAACTCAACATGCGTCACTGAACTCGAACCCGTTCGAAACGTCATATCACATGGAGTTTCATGATCACCGCCTTCGTATGAGAGTAGTCCAGGCCAGCGGGTGCCATTTTCCACCGGAAGCATATCATTTAAAAAAACTATCGAGGCGCTTAGTTATCAAACACTAGGGCCGAGGGTCGAGGGCCAATGAGTTGAGGTTTCCTGAGATTTAGCTAGGCCATCCTTGGGCTTCATTAGTTTTTTTTCTTCTGGAATGCTCAAGGTGTGTGCTTACAGCTTAGTTTCTGCCATCAACAATTCCTTTAAAGCTTAACAAACCATGCATATGTACGTTATGAGCTTGCTGTTGTAGCACCCACGATCATAGTGTAATCTGTGTGACGTAGGATTCTTGATCCGTTATTGGTTGATCGTGATCTACTCTGGAAGGCCCTGGAAGCTCTGAAAAGTCCCGCATTTGGCATTATATGTACATATATGCAACCTGTTAGCCCAGGGAGTGTCCATGGAACCACTTTGTCTGCAATTACGACCGCAGTCGTTTCGACCGGCGGACTGGCTGGTTCGATCGAAAACAGTAGTGAAACATCTAACTGAAAGGGTTTGAAAAATAGGCCGATGCGGCCAATCGCTTGGCCAATACCACTACGGTCGTATTGCAGACAAAGTCCTTTCATGGGCACTCCCTGAGCTAACAGACCATACAGTACTTGCTGAAAAGAAATGACCTTCTGGAGTTTCGTTCATAACTTCTTTCCCGGTGAAACATAAAAATTCCAATTTTGACATGTAATGCAGCTACTCACTGGGGACAAAGCGACTTTTCAGAGTGAGAAATTTCTCATATAAAAATTAGGGAGCGCAACGGAGATATTAGTACTTTTATCCAACCCCAGTAAACAGCTACACCACTTGCCAAAATCAGAAGTTCTAAGCTCCCCCTAGAAAGAAGTTATGGACAAATGTCCAAAACGTGATTTCTTCTTGTCCAGTACTGTATTCAAAATCACTCTGCTCATCCACAGAGTGGCCCAAAAGTATGGTGGCTCCATGCGAGCTTCACAAAGCGCCGAGATGCGTCACCTTGACTCAGGACTGTTTTTTCTTCTTAAGTTCAGTTGGTCCAAAAGTAACGTGCCACATGGATCCGAGACGGAGCGCCGCAAAGCGGAGAGGGATAATAAATATAGCGTGTTCGATCGGTCGTGCAAGTTGTTGCGAACGTGTTAATGCTTTACAAGCCGCGGTGATCTTTGGGGAAATCCTCCAAAAATAAATTCGCCCGTCTAACGCAAGCATCTGAGAAAGATTGTCCTTAAGACGATAACAAAACCCATCACCTCAAAGCGGACAATTCTCGACTTTGAAGCCAGCGGGTGGTCGTTATCTGCTCAAAAATTCGGAGTTCTGCACTAAAGGTATTATTGTACAATTATTGAATAATGGGTAGGGATTGTGTCCTTGCAATTTATTAAACCAAAATATCCCAGTAACTCCTCATAGCACTTCTCATAAATATTTGATTTCATGTACATTCTACTGAAGGGTCGCATTGTAAACCATAACAATGAAATGAAATGAAGTGAAATGTTAGGCCATTTCATGTTCCCCCCCCCCCCCCCCCCCCCCCCCCCCC
>JARK01001425.1:394268-431795 GCA_000688135.1 Ancylostoma ceylanicum | reverse complement strand
TGTGTGTGTATGTATGTTCCGAATAGAAATCGCGGAGAGTTAACCAATCGGGACCAAACTTTGCACACATATACAACTCGGGCCGGCGGAGGTTTTAGGCTACCTTAGGTTATCGATTGATTATCGATTTTATTGAATTTTCGCAATTTTCGCCCAAGGGTCGCTGGGAACATGTCTACTGTTGTAGGACTCTGATTGTCATGTGTTTGAGCAGATCTAGAATGTTTGATCTACTATTGATTTTTTGTGATCTATTCTGGAATGTTCTGGAAGCTCACCTCTAGGGGTATATAAACCCCGCCGTTGTCACTGTACTCACTTCGTCTTATACACGCGACTACTCGCCTGTGCTGTATTCCGGTTCTTCTAGTAAACTGTTCAACTACTACGGCTGCTACGACTACCGGACAACCACAACATCTACTGGGGTTATCGAATACGCTGAGCACGAATATGACAACGGTTTTGTACTAAGTATTGATTTATCGATTTTATTGATTTTTCGCCATTTTTGCCCACGGGTCGGTAAGGACATATCCATTGGGGATCTCCAATACGCTTAACACGAATACGAAAAACATTTTGCACCAATTTGATTAATTTGTTATACCAGTTATTTTGTTTACGTGCGGGTGACGAAGGGGCTACCGAGAATACTCAACATGATGGTCATCGAAATGTTCGTGGGCAGTTCGAGTGAATGTATTAATATCAATAACTATCCGCATCAGTGTGAGAAGCCGGGGGTTGAAAACTCCCGAGCGAAGCCGGGTATACCGTCTAGTTGTCAATAAAGCACACTCATCTAGAAGGACCTAGATCTCTTCGAAAGGAAAACTACTGTAGAAGTCAGAAGCTGTATCCCACTTCTGTTGGTTTCCACTCCTTTCGAACCATTTCGGTCCATCCCAGTTCATCTAAGCTTTGATGCACGCGTATACCAGCAACTCTCCTGGGAACATCCACCTGGATGATGAACTAGTGGTTTTCAGGGCAGGTCATCTATCTAGCAGAGGTGAGCTAAGGGTCCTGATTTTCCCTAACTTAGCAGAAACGTATCAGCAGGTATAAGCAAACACACTAGCAAAGCAGGCAAGCACACTACTGAGGAGGTCCACTGCAAAACCTCTAAGGTGAGAATATATGTGTGACAGTATTACCACTTGATCTGTGAAACGAAATCTGTTATAGAGAGCGTGAGCAGTAGTACATGTTCTGAGTAGTATCTCAGGTGTGTCATATTTCCAGTCGGTTTTTGTAATGTGAAACTCCTGCACACATTTGAACATTGGCCATTGGAAAAAAAGTCTAGTAATCTGTAATTTGAAGTGTTTATCGAAAAGGAACACAATTACTTCACTTTATTCCTTCACAGTTGCGCATGCATCTTTGCGTGTGCAACTGGAATACATGCCTTGGTGCCAGCAAAAATTGTGGATCGGCGCTTTGGGGGAGGGGGAATGCAGAATGACTCACGTGGGCTGGGTGCTCCACCCTCGCGGTTACCGGGAATTTCGTGGGATCGGATGCATCATTGCCATTACCCAGGGTAGACGTATTGATGCGTGAGGTGAAGGTAAGTATGGCTGAAACTGGAGTGTTCACCCGTTGAACCTGGGTAATCTGAATGATGCATGCGACCGCTGTTCACACCTACTCAAAGGGGTGCCAGTAATGTACCTTGATAACTACACATGTGCTATGTACAGTTCCTTTCGTGTGTGTGCGATTTGCTGGATTTACTTCATGAAAGTTGGCGGAATAGTGGTCATGCACCACCTGTGCTCCAGAGTTTATGAGTACGAAGCCGTCCCTGTACTCTTCTCAGCGAAGCCTAGCATGTCTTGGTAGCAAGTAGTAATAATTGTCGCGAAGAAGCTGTGGAATGGGATTGAGACGTCCTAAGCAGTGTTGACAACAGACGAGTTAACAAACTTTAACGAACAGAGGCAACCTCGCTTCATGTGCTCCGTCGTAGAGCGATTTGGAAATGAGATGTCTTCGTTCAATTCCTCAGAAGGTTAGCGAACAGTAAGCAGCCGCGCTTTGTATAAATTCACTGTTTATGACAGCATTGTGTGTTTATACATTTATCGTTGTGAATTTCCCTTTTTTTGTGTTTCTGATTCCCATTTAAGCCCTTCCACTCAACTACTACACCAATGCTGACATTGGACATTTTTTCACAATATTTTGCTTGAAATTTTTATGATGAAGAGGCTGGTGATGATCCTATGTTGGGACTTATTCTTAGATCCGCGATTCATTGCGTTTCTAAATCCCTGAGATTTGATTGGAATGTTACTCCTTATAAAGCAAGAAAAGGCAGAAAATGGCTATCATTGTGCAACTAATGTTCGATTGATTATTGTAATGTCGTCTATCCAGTCCTTCACACTGGTACCACGCTTAGATGTCCATATATGAAAAACTTAAACGATTCATGACACGCACAGCTCTGGAGTGCATGCAAATAATTCAGCATGAACTAACTAATTTTGCCTTTTCACATGTCGAAAACATCGTACACTCTCTTCTTCCTCTATTTCCTCCATTTTCTGAGTGTTCTGCACAACTGGACAAGCATTTCATATTCTCCGAGCGGGCGAAACACTGATTTCATTTGTTGAAAATATTTACTCATTTTTATTGTTTATTTGTTATTGCATTCAAAGGTGCGCCACAAGCAAAAAGGGTTAGAACACAAAAAATGAAACACAGAGCACTGTACCAACGTATATAACTATCTTTTGAAAATTCCTTTACCGTTTAACAGCTATTGTGCGGAATTACGAACTGGAATTACACTCTACTGACTCTCCTAGGACGCTTGACATGTGTCCCACCAATTAGATTTATTTAATGCAGCATTGGTGTGCCATCAAAAGTAGTTTAAAATAGCCGAATCGTCAATTCGATAAGACGTTGAAGATAAACTGATCGGAACATAATACCTACAAACAATACTGAAAGCTTAAAAATCGAGCGTTCTCATGAGCCACAGTCAGATAAACCGTTGGTGGATAGTGTAGGAGGGCGAGCGGCCCTTCCCAGAAAGGCCGCAAAGTTTCTTTTTCTCGAAATACTTCATAAAAAATAGAGGCCTTTTATTTCTTATCTATAGCCTTTTTTATTATTTTTTAAATGTAGTTTTTCGAGATTTTGAATCGGAGCCTACCACTAACACATGGATTAAATTTCCTACGGTTGCATTGTTCCAGTCCGACCAAAGAAGCATTCTTTCTAGCCTTTGGATGCATTTTCACATATTTTCTTCTAGTTTCTCTTCTAGTTTAAATCTTTTGCCCAGTTGTTTTCGGTCCTGCACGAGTGCCGTGATGTCTTTCGTGATGTTATTGTTTTGAGTTTTTTTTTATTGTACCACGCTTTGAGCACAAATAAATGCAAACATGAATGCATGTCAATCCCGGAATCATTTTCAATTATTTGCACAAGAGTAAACGTACGCGAGCAATTAGTCAGGGAACTCATTATGTGTAAAATGAGCCTTTCACGTGCCAATTAACACTTTATCCACACCATAATATTCAAGACTCCATCCACAGCATAGTATTTGTCTTTCACGGGGTTTCACACTATAACGAATATTTTTCGGTGTGGCTATAAATGTGCATGGCAAGCGCAGGTGATCGCTGTGTGGTTGCCGGCGTTTTTAAGCCGTGTGTTTACGAGTCACAGTTTTTATCCGTTATCCATCTACAGCTGAGCGCATTAGAGCAGAGATAATCACTGGATCCATGGCTTCGTTTCAGTTACCTCCCATCGCGTCGTTTATCCGCTGTCAGAGGCTTCCTTCTTACTCCATCACAAAGACCGCGTTTTTTTCTTACGTCTTTGTGAGCACTGCGCGTTTTCAGCAATTTCCGGTAAATTCTTGATCAAATGGAATTAAAAGGTTGTACATGAAAAACTGTCCAAAAACCTTGTTCAGATAATACCTTATTATCGACGAAATACTACAAAATTTTCGAAGAATTTTTACGTCACAAATGAATGGTATGTTTGCTCCCCTTTTGCTACCGCCGCGGTACCAAGATTCCCGTGAGAAATCTGAACTCTACTGATACGACTTGTATGTAAATCCGCACAGTTTGAGCTAGCTTTCCGTGCCAGATGCAGTGCATCGCCATGTTTACCATGAATGATTATCACCAAGGTGAATCGCTGCGTAAAAGTACACCTTTTTGCGTGAGGAACTCGTCCACATTAACCGATAAGGTAACACACATGTTGTCAAATGTTGCCTTGAAAACTAAAAAATTACATTATTACCGGGAACGTGTAAAATTTTTCATATAGAGTAATGACGCTAATACATTTGGAAATGGCCAAGTGGATATAATCGTGAGGAGGAATAAGGTGTTATCGGACTGCTGTAATTGGCGCGTTCGATCAGTGCGCCAATCGCCGCAGCTGTAGCACTATGACACACATCCGAACTGGTCATTTCATTTCTTCTGAAGGTCCTGTCTTCTAGATTTCATTGAATGAATTTCGACGATGTTTCCTTTCTTGTTTTATTTTGCTTTGAAAACTGAAAAAGTTCTTACTGTCTAGGGCAAAGGTGTGCAGTCCTAAATTGCGCTGGTATAGCAATTTCCTCGATCGGATCCATGCCCTGCTTCAAACCAGGGCTATTAGAGGCTTACATACTGCCCTCGTGTGTAAGGTTTCGATAGACAGAAAAACTGTTATAGTAGGGAGCAGAACGACTACAAAATTCGGTTTTTCATTCATAACTTGTTTCATAGAAGAGCGCAGAACTTTAAATTTCAAGAGAATGTAGGTACATGCCGTCAATGCGGACTAAAAGCAAATGCAAACTAGCCTACTCTGTCGCCCATTATTTTTTTCAGGAAGAAAATTCTATTCACAGAGTTCGAAATCAGTGATATGGTGATGTCCAGTATGCTTCGTAGAATGACGTCTTTCGGTGGGATCTGAACACAAATCGAACTCCTTGCAGCAGAATAGACATTTCCGGATCTGAAAATGTGTGGGGTGGTCACTACATGGCATATATTGAGCTTATACGAAGTAGATTTAGCAGAAAAAATACATCTATGGTTGTTTCTCCAAGTCTGGTTTGCCCCTGTCAGCACAGTATATGTAGAAGGCAATGCTTTTGCCAATAATATTTCGACCTCACAAGGACACAACAGCAGTAGAAAAACTGCTTTCACCAATAGTAAAAATGTTCGACTGAGCCTTTCGCATTTTGTAAAGGGTGCCGAGTCATCAGTGACTAGAATGATGCATACATGGATGGTGTTTCCTTCGCAATTCGGAGTGACTTAGATGAAGGATTTTACTATCGCTGAGACCAATTTTACACCGGAAAAGGCACATGCTAGTAATCATCAATTATATATGCATGGGGTACACCGGTGCCCCAATGTTTCTGAGTGGAAAGTCGCCGAGTAGCCCTTCCATATTCGCCGTCACAAAGGTAACTAATCTGCACCTTTCACGGTTACGACACCCACATAACATCTTTTAATTACGCCGGACCATTTCAAAACATTTTCGCGAAAATTCTTCCTCTGAATTGCAAAATCGTGTGACGATTTTACGGATGGATCAGTCTTGTCTTTCTCACTCATGGCTTTAACAATTTCCAGTGTCACCGTTGAGACAATGGACGAGATGAGGTATCCTTCAAGTGGAGGTGTTTATAAATAACAGCAAAACCTTCGTATTTTCCCCGAACAGCTAACTAGACATGAATAGCTCCCTTCACTCCGTTAGTGTGGTTTCTATGGCGTATCTACCCATTTACGAGCTTGTGCAGTCGCACGTGAGTCGGTGTCGTATCTGAAATTCTTTTCCTTGACAATCGGATTCATTAAAGTAGGTGTTTTCCCAGACCCTGCAACTCTTTTTTCCATGGTATTTTTTGCGCTGGTAATATCGATGGAGTTTAGTAAAAAAATTAGATTCGGAGTACTGCAATTGTCTCGCTGATTCAATGACACGAGCCAAATAATTGGCTCATCCTTTGTGCCATAAAAAAATAATCGCGTGAATCCGCTTCTGAATATGAAACGAAAAATTGTAATGCTATAAATTCTATTCAGGCTGTGTTGTGGTTTGTCGGTAAAATCCTCGCAATTTACTTCTCAGAAACTCACACGAGTATTGCTCTCATCGTACTTCCAGATTTATGGTTCACAATATAGTTATAACCGAATATTCGTATTCGAATAAATATTCGAAAAATTCGAATATTCGAATATTCGAATAGTCGAATATTCGAGAATGTCCCCATATTCGAACATATTCGAGTTCGAATATTCGTCAGGAGACATTATTCGTACATATTCGAATATTCGAGGCTCATATTCGATATTCGAAGGTAGTTCAAGACATGAAAAGGGCAGACAACTCATCCAAGGTAGGTGGGCTGTGATGGTAACTATGCTGGGACAGACGCTGTAGATACAGTTGTCCCAAAAAATACTTTCCTCCGGCATCCACCGCCCGTCTGCTGACCCGCGCCGCGCCTCCAATGCATTATCATACGTGCTGCGACGTGGCTCAGTCGACGCACAGTATTGCGTGAGGCAAGAATCTTTTAGAAAGACTATATGTAAGTGTAAAGGAATTCACATAAGAAACCCCAATATTATGGAGCATGGCACACTACACTGCAGTATTATGTTGATGCAAAAGATATAACACTTCATTGTCTAGAGCCTTTTTTACACAAATTTACTGAACGGTAACTCCGGAAAATCATAAACCCCCTTGGGCTTTCGGGGACCATCGCGTATGAGCAAGCCCTTGATGCCGTGCGCCCCAACTCGTGGAACTGCTAGGCCAAGAATAAGGATACCCCGTCTGTATATAGTTATTTTTGGTGAATTTTTCTCTCGCAGAACAAAACCTTCCGCAAGTTAAGTGGACGCTACACTTTGTCCAAATAATATTATATGCACTTAAAAAAACAGCATTATTTTGATTGCATCTACCTAATAGTATGGCTAGCAGAATTGGCGTGTGATGTCAGTGAGTTGTTATTACAATCTTGAAATATCTAAGGTTGAGTTGCTGATTACGATGAGGATTGCGCTGCGGACCTGCCTTGTCTAGAAAATCGGCAAATTTTCGGAGAAACCATAACGTTTTGGACCCTTTTGAGGAATCTATTAGGAGAAGGTGCTCGGAGTAAATAGCATGGCAAAAATTCTGGGGCCGTAGTAATTGCGCCGTAACCAATGGTTATAGAGAAAGTTATGTCCTTCGACAACTGCCGGCTCTCGAAGTTAACCGATTTATAACCTGGACATAGCCACACTGCAGCCATCACTTGAACGAAATCCTCGTGGATCCATTCGTCTCTCAATCTTGTTTGCAAAACTCTGCTCACGGGAGGAACCGAACGCGTGACAAACAGCGCGTGAGAATGCAGTCATCGAAGTGCGCCACCGTGCAAGTGGACCCTCGCAATTACATAGGTTACATAGTGATGAAGGAAATCGACTGCATACACATCACTGTTGTAAATTTATCTTGTACTAGTAGTGAGATAACTGATTAATAGGGAAAGTATTCTAGTGAGATAACTGATTCATAGGCAAAGTATTCATTACTGAACACTGCGAAGTCAATCAATCTATCTTTGGTGTTTTTTTCATTTTCATGGCAGAACCACGCATAGCTACTGTGTTTAGACTTTTTTTTTCACTATTTTGAATGAGAACATAAAGGTGAAGTACGAGAATGCAAAGCTCTGACCATCTGCGGGATTCGAACCCCGCACTAACATCACAGTGGCTATCGCGCTAACCACTCTGCCACATCGGTGGTGGAAGACATGAATGGCCTCCACAGCCTCATAACACAAACTAATACAAACTAGTCAAAAACTGGTATACTTAGTGTGAAGCCTCGATATGCAGTGCTTCGAACACTGTTAATTTCATATCAATATGCTGAATTCTAATCCAAGATACGGTAGGATCCGTTTCCAAAGCTGGTTCATTATTTTGTTCTGATGAAAAGAACCATGAGAGGTTTTCAAACAAAAACAATTCCCTCACATCCTCGGTCCTTTGGAGCATCAGATTCACAGCTATGATGCATAGTTGGGTTAGCATTCGTTTGGCGCGCACAAAAGCATAAAAGTGGAGCAAATGGAGATCCCGGTTATTAAAAAGTCCTCTCGAGGATTTTTTAATAACTGTGATCTCCAATTGCCTGCGTCTATGATATCTGCGCGTTCTCTGCACGCACTCTAGCAATATCGATATGGCAGTGCCTGTGCGATCCGCTAAACCGATGGTTTCGCAGCGCCCGAGACCAGGATCCAAAGCGTGGTGGAACCCGCTGGTTATAACACGGTTAACGAAACAAAATTGATATTTTGATTCTTCACACTATATTGACCTTACAACGGTTCAGTGTTATGAAATGTACAACTGCCGGTTTAACTTGCTGGTTAACCGGCAGTTATAGTGCAATTACTACGGGCCCTGGAAATAACGATCAAATAACAGGAAATATGCTTGTCTACGTCTCGCCAGTGGAGAAAATTGAGATATGCAATGCTCACTTTTCTTACCATGTTGTTTTTAATGCTGCGGTAAAACAATTCAAAACAGAGAAAAGAACAACAGAGAACAGAGACAGAAATTGGCTACTTCTTTTTTGGTCCTCATAGTTCCTACATATTAGGCGCAAACCCACCCGCCCTCGTAGCATTGGAGTGCCTCTGCCTTTACTAATTTCTCAATAAAAAAGAAAATGCAAATGAGAAGGGAATCAAAATTTTCAGAAATCAAGCAGAACATCCACGCATGCCTAACGCTTTGAGGACAACATTCATTCGATTATTCTAATATTCGAGTATTCGAATATTCGAATAGTCGAATATTCGAAGAGCGTAATATTCGAATATTCGAATTCGAATACTTTCAAAACTTCCAGTTCGAATATTATTCATTCGTTCGAATGCTTACAACAGTGTCGAATATTCGGTATTCGAATATTCGAGGCCTGTCTTCGAATGTGTTAACTATAGTTCACAACATACCAACATTGGATAATATTTGTGGTAGATGAACAGTTTCCAAGAAGATCTGTAATCTACATACATATGTTATGTTACAAATGTTACATATATATATATATATATATATATATATATATATATATATATATATATATATATATATATATATATATGTTACAAATTACATCGCAGTAAATTTGAATAACACATTCCTCCGATACTTTTGTGAATTTTGAAATTCTAAAAATTTTAATTGCATATGTAGATGGTGGCATATCAGGGAATGCTTTCCGTCATCTCTCACATTAGGATACACATGGATTGAGGTTCCAACTACGATTTTTGAGTAATTTGTTTATTCCTTTTCTTCTTCTATGTGCATTTTTGAACATGCACTGTTTACTATCGTAGATGGTCATAATAGCAATTATTAAGTAAACAACAGCAAACATGAAATCGAGAAGGAGAAAAAAAGGAAAAATGAGCTTGAAGGTTAGGGGGAAGGAACTGCGACACTAATCCAGGATTGGCTAAAGTGACACTTCAATTCTATGACTCAGGGTTGGCTTATCTATGGCGACAGATGAAAAACACCTAATGAAAACACCTAATGCGTTTCAGAAACAAGGTCCTGCAGGCTATTATTATACATTCGCCTCAGTTGTACGCAATTCCCTTAAAATTGCAGGAAAATTTGTATCGGGGTGCCCATTGAGACATTTGGCACAAGGTTTGGATGCTCTCGTCCGTAGCACTCACACTAGCACTTTTGTGGCAGATGTCTCAGTGGACACCGTAATTCTCCACAAAAGGAAGAGGCTAGGAGACGTTTTTCTGCAATTCTGGAAAGTATCATTTTCACCTTTGCCGCCTTCATCGCGTGGCGACCACTTTGGCGTAAGGCTCGAAAGACGGTTTTGAGGTAGGACGCTGCTTTTAGTAATCCTATGATTAGTAATAGTCACCAAAGAGTATTTGGAATTCTTTCTTTAACCAGTTACTGGAAAAATGCAGGCTATTAGTAATGGATACATAATACATATGCACTGAGAAAAACCTTTAGTAATGCCGAAGCCGATGCTATCGTATTCTAGTAATGAGCGTGCACTCCTTAAAAAACACCTTATTTTTCTGCGCATGTGACAATCTGGTTTTCTCGTTATCATCATGTACTCGCTAACAAGTCCTAAGCATCCGCACATTTCTGCGTTTTCTTCGTTTTGGTTGTTCCATGTTTATAAAGAATGAGGTTTGACCATTTGCAAAGAGATTGTGCCATCCCGAAGCCCTATCTAGTCTCATCTTCCTCATCAGCTTGCGATGATAGCTTCTGTGTTGCTACTTTATTATGAGCTCAGTAGGCATTCGACACTTAGTGCCTTCCCCAAACCGAATACGAGTACGAGGAGGAGAGGTGATTGACCATTACGCGGTGTAGAGATCATGACAAGTTGAGCATTCTCTTGGGTTGGTTCAACTGAATTATCGGTTTTTGGAAATTTACAAAATTTATTATAACAAAATACGTACTACGCCATCTCAATCCAAAATATAGTCTGCATTGTCATCGACGACTCTTCGCAATTTTTCGCTCAAGAGTTGGATTTCCTTCTCAAAGAAGCCAGTGTGCTGCACCTTGAAGCAGTCGTTTGCGCAGCGTCTGACTTCGTCATGGTTGTTGAACTTTCGTCCCTCCAGGGCGTGCTTCACGAAGATCCGATTTTAAATGTTCTGGGGACCAGTTCTCGTTTTGGCCTCAACGACGCGCACGACTGCTGGAAATTGATACTAAAGTAGTAGTAGGGATAACATCAACATATTCACAAAAATTGCCCACATTTTCCGTTATTATGACGCCAGAAATTGATCGGGGACCAGTTTTCGCGCTGCCAAAACCCCTATTTGTAGTGTTTTTAGAGCCTCGTATCCAAAAAAATTGTTTCACTATTCAATTTTTTCCCCTCTGAGTGTTATTCCTTTGAATTCAAGATCTAATCCAGATTACTTTTCTAAAACTTAGACCGTCTAAAAATTTCGAGTAGAATTCGAGAGGTTTTCTGTAGAGTTCTACTCGAAATTTCCAGACTCTAGTAATTTCGAGTAGAAATCGACTAAATTCTAGACGTTTTCTGGTTTTTAGACTTTTCGGGTAGAATTCTCTAGAAAAGTCTCGATTTCTACTCGAAACGTCTATTCTCTCGATTTCTACTGGAAATTACTCGATTTCTACATGAACTTTTTCACCTGAGTATAACCTGCACAAAGGTGCCATACTTTTGGTCCGTCGCTCTCCAATTTTTTTTCAAATTGGAGGTTGAGCCAAACTGAGTAATACTTCCATCAGTAGGAGCAGGAAATAAATGCACACTCACCTAAAAAACCTTTAACACGGTTGAAAAACATGGTCACGACGGCAGAGGACATTTATAATTCCTCAACCTAATACATATTTCCTGCACGACTCCCTCTTTAGCGCGATCGCCTGTGTTTCCATGCGGGCACACAAGGCATTTCCTTGATATACAACATTCATCATAGAGCGTATTACTAGTCAGCTGCTTTTTAATGTTGTCGTTGAGAATGTTCACCAAGAAAACAACATACTGTAGTTAGGATCGATGTATGCATTGGTGAAATCTTTCCGGAATTCTGCTGAGAATGCCCAGATTCAACAAGGAGCAAATATGGCAATAGGTAATTTTGCTTTTTTTAGCCCTTGACATCGCATGTGCCATAGCACGGATGCTGCTGTTGCACGCTGCAATAGGCTTCTGCTATAAAAAGGATGGGATATGCTTCTTATCCTGCATGAGTGTTTTTTTCTTTGATGTCTCGGATGAACGCTGAGTACATTTGCATGCTTCCCACATTGATATTTCTGTATGCCAAAGCAAGATAGGGCAAGCATTATAAGCTAGCCGGTATGCACCATTCTCGACTTTTCTAAACCTGCTGCTTTTGGAGCCCAAGGCACCTGTTTTCCTCTTTCTCACTGCACTAAGTCGAGGACGGGGGAGGGGTGGTGCATGAGTGCTCATTTGTTGCTACTAATTTGTTCTGAAGAATTAGCTGTTTTCCACATCACCAAGGCGACAGCGTGAGACTCTGCATCGACGAGGTGTCTTGAAGTACGCAACCGCATTAGAAAGGAAATGTTTCCCTCCGATTGAGAATTATCTCATTAGTAGCACAGAATAGCTCAGATTCTGGGAGTTTTCCAGTAATCTTCGTGAGGCTAAAATTCCCATGTGTAGACTGCTTGAATGCTGCGATTTCCTGGTTTCTACTGCCTCCAACTTAGCACACTATGCCACTGAGGGAACTAGTAAACCTTACATGAGGTGGCTGCTTGCTATACTTGGGATCGAATGAAAACCGAATAATTTCGTTACTTTAATTAGCAATTTTACATTAGAACTTTAATTAACAAAACTTTATTTAACATTTAACAAGACTTTGATGAACAAAAACAATTAATACATACAGGTTTCCAAAAATGAGAAAGCTTTGAGGGTCTTCTTGTCTTCCATACAGCGCTGTGTCGGTTTCCAATGTTGGAATACTTGAATTCACCATTCATTCGAAATCGATTATTTTGGCACTCGAATACCAAATATTTCCAAAAAATCAGAGGTTCAAATATTGTTACACTAGAGACCAATACTATATTGTATGAAAGACAAGGAGAACCTTGGGGCTTTCCCATTTTCGAACGTCTGAATATTCGAATGCAATTGGATACAACCCCCGACCAAGTAAGCTCTGAGGCTGGATTCTCCAGCATTCTCAACACGGCCTTACTCAGTTTGTGGATTTATTCCTTTAATTTCCACGCAGACAACATTTCTAAACATTGAAACGCATACAAATTGGGGCAACTTTTGGTAGTTTTGAATAAATTTGGGTAGATGGTGCGCGTCATTCTGAGAGATACAAATTATTCAAAAAAAAAGTCCATGGCCAAAATTTGCCATTCTAGAGTACCAAGAACCCACCTATGCGTTGCTGCTGAAATCCCTAGATGCTGTTCTGATTATGACTGAAGTTTTTTTGATTTCGTGACCTTCGTCACTCACACCTTAATTTTGGACCAGGGCTATGGTTGAAGAACAAAGACCAAATCATCCGTCAATTCTAAAACACTTCTAGTGCTTGTGCCTGAACAGACTAGCAGAGGGATTCACTTATACTTTCACTTTGTGGGGAGATCTTCTTCTCTATAGCGTTCGTCCCGCGCATTCACGGGGTCCGCTGTTTTGGTTCTCCTGCGCCATAGGTCTCAATCCTGAGCGTCAACCTTGATGATAGCTCTCTCATATCCTTGCTTACGGTGTCCTTCCATCGTTTTTTTTTCGGTGCGCCTCTGGGGCGCTTGCCGGTAACCCCCACCTCAATGGCTTGCCGAGTAGGGTGTAGTGGTGATCTTCTCGTACCGTGTTCGAACCACCGCATCCTCTGTGCACGCAGTTTTTGCTGCATGAGCGCCGTCTGTGTGTATTTGTATGTATTTGTAGGGAGATAATTCTTGAAAATTAGCTGAAGGAGTGGTCATGGATGACGAACGTCTGTATACTAATTTTTTAATTAAGTAAAGTGAGAAAGATGTAGAGAAGAGTGTCAGAAGCAATGGCGCGGACTGCTGTGGGATTTATCACTCAAACCATCAACAATGATGAACTGTGTCAATTTTGTGTCACAAAACCTCATTGCACTTGAGTCTGGCATGTGTACTCCAACAAACTTATTGTGGGTGAAACCAATCTCTCATTTGTACCTACAATCCAACTTTTTAAATTGAATGCCGTCGGGCACTCGCTATCGAGCTACAAAAACTATATAAATTGGCACTGCTCATTCGAAACCCGTTAGGATCACGTGATTGGTACAATGATCATCGATGGCGCCTTCGAATTTGCTGAGTTGGACGTCCACAGCAGCGCTACCGCGTCGCGTTTTGAAGTCGCTGTAGTGCATTGTTGCCACATCTTTTAGGTATCGATATTTACTTAATTGTTTATTGTTCACACTCGAGGTGCGCCAAACATCGAGATAACTATGGTGTTAGTGACAAAAGAGCATCTGAGAACATTTGATTTGATTTGTGATATGAGATTCGGTTCAAGATGAAACACGAGTGACCTCCATGCAACCGTGGACAAATGGGGACTATGGTTCGGGGCAGAGACGCAGGGGCTTTGCATATTGGCTCTGGTTCTCTGCTGCTGGCAGAAGCAGACAACCAGAGCCAGCATGCAGGGTCCCTGTGTCTCTGCCCAAGAACGCCGCACCGCAATCCCGTCCCTTGTCTACGGCCGTTTGGAGTTCATCATATCATCTAAGGAAAAGAAAGAAACTTGATGTTTTTTTGGTCGTGAAACCATCAAAAAAGGCTAGATATGCCTCGATTACGCCACTGTGGCAGCACATGGAAGGAAGCGGCGCTGCGTACGCCCAAGACGGCAAATTCGTCGGCTCCATCGACATTCACACCACGCACACAAAATGCGTCCCTAAGGCTATGCAGCCGTTGGGTGATTAGTGCTGATGAGGACAACAGGTGCCCTCTCCCGGACAACTACAGTTTCTCTTACCATTGGGTACTTCACAAGTATCCGTACTTTAAAAATACCTGATTGCTTTGGCTATAAAGAGGCAGTGAGTGGTACTCTCTCTATGTTGCTTTTGCCTTTCCTCCTGCAACAGTTATGGCTAAGTCATTCAATTATCACTCACCAATTTGTTTTAATCACCTTCTATGTTACCATGCCAGAGCACCTTTGACTCTATATACAGAAAGTGTAATTAAATCAAGCGAATCATGGGAAAGTCACACACTTTTCTGCTCCATAAACTCCACTGTTTCTCTACTACTTCCTTAATAGCTACATGTTTTTGCCGGATAAAGCAGCGATCATGGAGCTTTACTGCTATTGGATTACTTCAAGTAATGTGCGCTAATAGATCCGTAGTAAAAAAGACCTAAAAGGAAGGAGAAACACCATTCCTGCTTCAACGTAGGAGTCATTCAGTGTATTGGTATGTAACACATTCAACCGTAGCTCCTGCGCTATATTCATCATGCTGAAGAATATGTGTTGTATTTTTTCAAAATTGGGCGCACGCCAGCAACTGACGATTCTTTGCTGCCAGCTAACTCGTTCCCAACGACTTCAATTATTGTACTCATGGCGACTGAGTTCTCCTGGGACACTGTTCACTGTTAGCACTGTTCCAGGAACGTTTTCTATCCAATGAATTTAGAACTCATTAGAATGAAAGGTCAAGTATCAATGAATTGCAGAGTGCGTTCCTAATTTCTTGCGGCATTCGTCTGCTCAGAGTGATAAAGCCGTTTTCTCCTCATTCCTTGGGGAAGGGGGGGGGGGAGGGGGTGAGGAGCATCGTTGGTATTTTTCAAGGCTGTGAGATCTTTTCGTAACAAAAGTCCATTTCCCGCCAGAGTTTCCCATTTGTGAAACCCTGGAACAACCTCACGAGAAGAGAATTTCAACGTGGAATTCCCTGGCAGAGTTTCAGTTTATTTCTCTGCCTCGCTCTTCAGCAATTTTCGCGCTTTTTTTCTTTTATTAGAAAAACGTGATATCTGATTCTTTTCCGCGGGAGGACTCGTTGTGTTCCCTGATGGACATCCATTGCCTGGTTCATGAAATTTATCTATGAATGTATTCCTATATTTTTTCCGTCTAGAAGCGTTATTTCAAAAGATTCCACTGGTTCTCTGCAGCAACCTTCATTGATCATTAATTACCCAAGAAAGTTCCCGGTGCGGTTCTAAGCTACTCAATTATCCTGCGTGAGCTAGTTTCTCCAGCAATACTTGTCAAATCTGGTTATCTTTACGATTACCTTCCAATGCTGACTGAGACAAGGCATTTTTACGAGGTAGACCCGCTCTAACCCTGGATAAATGTGCACTTTAGAAAATCCGACATTCCGATCCCAACCATTGTTTATGATACGGGCACAGTACGCTCTATCCACCGCTTTTCCTACCCCACCTCACGATGAATTGCGGCTAATCGAAACGCGAGACGGCTGTGAATACAAGTCATGTTTGTCAACGACTATAATCCCTCCTAATTAATTTCTAAGGAAAACAACCGATAATATAGATGTTGAAGAATATTGTATCTTGGTCCTGTAAAACAGTGGCTCGGATCAGTAAGACTTTTCCCTGAGCGAGGAACTTCAGTCTTCTGGAGCATAATGGTAAATATGCAGTTTTCAGGTCTGTAATTTCAAAGATGACAATGTAAGCAAGAAAATCTCTCAGCGAGCAGTTTCCTACTCAAGGAGCTGTGGTTAGCAACTCTCGTTGATCATAATTGTCCCTGTCCCTTGCTTCGTTTTGTTTTTAGCTCCATACGTGAGTTATGCTCCATTGCATCAATTTTTCGCTTGTTGCAGGCTATGGAATTTTATATTGTAGCTAAGTTTTGTGAGAACTGAACTTTTTTGATGAGTTTTGTGAGCTTCTGAGGAGCAATGTGGTGAAAATTTAAAGTAAAGTAGTAGTAGTAGTAAAAGTAAAAAGTCTGGATTCATCATTTTATATTTTTCAGTGAATGAAATTCAGTCGCCTTTCCCATTCTATTATAGCTCATTGATCTTTTTACGTGCATGTTCATCGCTTATGTCTTTTCTGTATATGCAAAGCCACTGCAATATCCTGGATGAGCGGGTGCGGCAGGATTTCGAGACAGTTGCCGCAGGAAATCTTTGCACAGTAGGGTGTTAACGAAATAAAAATCTAATAAATATAATCAACTCGAATAACAATATAAAGATCCTTTGAAAATCGGACATTCCAGAAGCAGAAACCTTCACAGCCCTTATTTTCGTTCACCCAAACTTCCTGGACATTTCAATTTGTCCACTTTTTTGCAATCGAATATCCGAATGCCGAATTTATCTGAAAAATTATTTGATCAACACTTTTTCACAGTGCATTCATTTATAACTATTTTTTGTCACTATATTTTTTCTGTGCCGTTAAGCCTCGCCAACCCTTCATCTCTGACTCTACAGTGAACTGCAAACGGCCGCAGAAAAAGTTCGGGACCGCGGCGCGGGCACTCTGGTTGTCTGCTCCACCGGGGCAGCAGGCCTACTGGGCAGAGACACGGGGGGAAACCGATAGGTCGTGATTTTAAGCTGCCTACGGAGGTGCGGCAGACATCTAGAGTGTCCGCGCTGCAGTCCAGTTCCTTGTCGACAACCGTATGGAGTTTATTACGGCTGAATCAGCTTTATTGGGCTTCATTTCTCATGGTTTCCCATCGCTGATGTGTCGACTAGACCAATCAATTCAAAAAGACGTCTTAGTGGAATCCGCTCGACCTTTTCGTATCAGTCTTGGTTTTACGGCTGAATCCCAAAGAGTGAATTGGGACCGACTTAGTTCTTCAAGCATCTGTTTTGAGTGGAACAGCTAAGAAAGAGATTAAAAATTTCTTTTCTCTAGGAAACAGGTGATTTAGAGATCATACTTCACGAGATAATCTGATTTCATCCAAGAAAAACAAGAGTGCTAGTTCACAACGACTATTACATTAAAAATATGGGAATTTAAATTTGGCTTCGATGTCGCTCTTATGTGGTGCTTCAAAACCCGAGAATGAAAGCTGGGCTGGGATCCATGTACGCATAACCGTGCTAAACCAGGTTGGCAGATCAACTTCACGTCCTAGCTTTTCTACAGTTACGTAGTCTAAAGTATAACCTATCGCTTTAACCGTCAAATAGATAAATAAACAAACGAATAAATAAATAAATAAATAAATAAATAAATAGCACCCAGCATCCCAGCCTTGGTGGTTATCACGACTATGTGTTCGTGTTCTTTCTTAGGCTTGAAAAAGCTATCTACTAGCACTGATGAGACTAAAAATTTCGGTGCTGTGTATGTCATCGCCACGGCATTTTCATTAATTATTAGAAAGTCTGTGTTCTCGAAATGAGTCGTTCATGTCCTAGATGTTATTACATTATCAATATATCAAATTTTCTCCCTATTCTCGGAGGGATTTTTCCGCTTATTTGCATTTGTCCTTCGTGGAAATTTGCGCAATGTTTTTCTGTGTTCACATGGATGTTTGATTTTTTGAATTTCTCTCGAAGCACGTTCAAAGCATAGATAAGTATTGAGTCATTAGACTGTGTGATATGTACAGCTGCATTTTATTAGTCTGTGTCACTATATTACTTCAGAGCACAACAATGTCTCTCTATGGTCCCGAGAACCCACATGGTAAATTTACTTTTGCCAATAAGTCGATATTGCCTTTTCCTTTCTAGATATATAGCAATTTATATGCACTGTTAATTTGGTGTGCGAAGACAAGAGTGGTTACCATGTGTGGGTAACAAGGAAGCGACAGCCTAGCTGTGGATCGCTGAATACGAAGCGATACGCTACGAATCCGACATGGCAACGCTCACTCCCTCGCTGTCTGTACTCTCAACTCCACCCCTGTGCCCTGCAATTTTCATGCGAATTCTCCACTTCGGCCGGTGATTAGAAGGAAATTAGTTGCTATATTAAGTAAAAATTCTCTCTTATCTTTATGATGTCATATAATGCATTGTTGATCTTCAGAACGCCATCTCTCCTCGTAGTACACTATTTCTCTGACAATTAATTGTCGTATATGATCTTTGCACTAAGCAGGCTAATCTCAATATCCAGCCGGAAGGAAACCGAAGTTGATGTCGTTTGATGTTGCTGAGGCTTGTAACTGTGTGAGGGAGCTGCAAGACAGATGTGGATTTCAGTGAGTTTCTCTCTTTTTTCCATTTCGATGCATTCCAAGCTCTGCTTTTGAAAGGAAAGGTCCATCGAATAGTAATTTTGCCCTAGGCCCAAGGCACGCCGTTGTTGCTCGAAGTAAAAATGACACTTCCAAAACTCCCAATTTTGCAACTTTGTCCCAGAATTCCCGTCAATAACAAACTGGCTAGAGCATCGAACAAAAATCGATTATTTATTCGATTGGTCGAATATTAAAAAAATAGTAAGTTCCAAAAAATTTGAACAAAATTCCCGGGCTTTTAGGAATTCGTAGCTTGGAAAAATATTCTCGAATTCAAATCTCTGGTACAGGAACTAATTTAGGGGACAGTTGTATGAAGACGGTTGACAAGGAATGGGGACGGAAGACACTACTGTCGTGAGCAATACCATGTGCACTAGCACGGAAGGGTCCATAGCCTTGAGATTGAGATTACCCGGGGTAAACGTCATGACGCCCCTGTTAACTACGGGTAAATTAGTGTGATGATGACACGTTTACCCTAAGTGATGTCAATAATATACGGGGCCCCATCTTCGCGGCCGTGCTTGGCTGTCCATTCAGTTATATTGTGGGACATAAGTAATAGAACGAGTTGTTTCTGACCATAACTTCTCTCAGGTCAGTTTTGTATGGCTCAAGTGCTATTCCGCATAATGTAAATCTAGAGAAACACCACGTCTTTTGCTTCGCCATACATCCAGAATATACCTCGCCGCTCCTACTCCTCCGCCTTTGGCATGTCCAAAAACTTCATCACTCATTCTCCACGAAATTGTATCGCCGGCAAATATTTTTTTGGAAAACGGACAGACAGCGACAATATTTCGCTAAATGTATCCCCCCTCAGCATCGAAAATGTGGCTGTCGTGTGTTTAAACACAACCCCATTTCGTGATTTCTTCGAAGAAAATTTTTCTACTCAATTGAGAAAACATTTGAGAGCTGGTGGTGTCCCAAGCTGTGTTAAACATAGGCACGGAACACGTTAACTCACTGACAATGCCACACAAAGTTGAGGGTCATATTTGCAAGCCTTTATTAGGTTGAGTCAAAAGGTCTCGGACAATGTGATAGTGTTGATTTTCAGTAATCATAACTCAGCAAAGAGTTAACGAAGATGGACGCGCAAGCTACTGTTTGATAGAGCGTAAAAAGCTCTCGAAACAGCACACTAACGAAATTCTCGAACAAGATCCTTTCCTGCCACAATGCCGCGCGATTTCAATCCATCGCCACTCCACTTCCACAACCGCTTACAATTAGTTGAGCCACGCCTACTCTTCGACCGATTTTTTCGATTTTATGCTCGTTTGAAAGAGCATTCAAAACTCTCCCAAAACATGCACATATTTCCATTACATACATCAATACGCCGGATTTTACGATTTTTAGGCGTTTTTCAGAATTGTAGTTAGGCCACGCCCCTTGGATGAGCTACACCCACGTCATCGTGGCCAGTCGACAGAGCTTATCAAGGCGATCACAACCGTATATAATACATTTGCAGTTATCATTTGAAAATTGTAGGACAAATAAGGGTGACGTCAATTTGTCCGAGAAATTTCAACTCAACGTATTACATAATATTCCGTACTTAGTGCTTTCTTTTACTTTGTTCGTTTAAGGCCTCGTGTTTATAAAGCTTCTGTGCACTCCATTCCAACAAACTTAAACAAAATTTTGTAGTCTTTGGACTGAAAACGTAGCATTATATCTCATTGGCTTGGTAACCATCAAAGTGCATTGCAATTTGGCACTTTCCCAAACAGTCATGAATTTTCCCATTATCAAAGCCAACATTCTAGGCAACTTGTCGCTTTTTTATCCATCGTTATATTTAGTGAAGTATGCGCGGCCACTTAACTACTTAAAGGCAAGGTCAGGGCAAAATTTCGTCTCCTCGATTTTTATTTATTTCGTCGCCAACGGCGACGCCTTGGACGGAACCAATCGAAAAAATCCTGAAAAAGTCCCACAACGAACGGTTCTCACCGACCAGTTTTGGTTTGCCGTTTGCATGTTTACAGCGGCCGTGCTTTCATATAACATTATACGGCGCGCCCACATGTTGTCTATTGTGGCGTCGTAGGAAAAATTCATTTTCAAATGACTGTGCAATCCGTTTAATAAGGGTGGTTCCAGGAAGAGTTCATTGAGGTGTCTGTATCCATGCGCATCATCCAACTTTGTCTATTATGCACGCGAGCATCTTTTGTGAAATGGAGCGTGTTTTCCTACGGCTACCGTAATCTCCAAACATTTGGTCTCATATCTTGCGATGGAGCTCACGTCGAACTCTCAAATTTGATATACGTGCTACACACATTGTGTGAACTCTGAGGAAGAAAAAACCTGGATGGGCAAGATTTTGGCCGGACCTTGCCTTTGACCATCTATACCAGGGATGAGCGGATACGGGATTTTTTATTACCCGGATAACGGTGCGGATAACGGATAGGCCAAAAATGAGCGGATAACGGATACCGGATAACGGATAACGGATAAACATCCAGGAAAGCCATACTATCTTTTTGCCTTGGTTTTCTTAACAGCATTTAGTACTAATCTCGAGCAATTGGTCTGTTTCCTCTTTCAGAGGCGCTGCTCATCTGATTAGATGTGGGGTACTGCCAGCTAGCCTCTGCACCCAGGCTCGCTGGCACTATTCAGCGGTGGGTAGACTTCACAGCGCGTTTCTAAGGGGAAAACCATATATTTGAATGTCAATAGTTGCTCTCTCAATTGTTCACTGTTTTAGCTGATCACTTCGTAATTGACTAATAAATATTGAATATTAAAAAAAAGCACCTTTTTAGTTATAGTCATCGCAGCGAAACGCGATTATGACGAGAATTCTGTGAAGATAGTCAGTGCAAGAAGTTATACCGTTAGCAATAATAGCTGTACCATTCGAAACAGAAACTCTATTTTGCTCACAAGACCAACCGTCTTCGGAGAGAGTTTTTTTTGGCAAACATCTTTAGAGACAACATGAAGAAAAAGTAATTTTTCGCGAATTTTCAGAGGAACGCCGCTTCTCTGTCCCGGGTCGGTGTGCCTTTGTACCTTTGTGCCAGCTGAACTCGGTAAAAAAATCCCGAACCAGAGTGTCCTGAACCCGTGCACCACTTTTCTTTTCGGCCAGCTGGGCTGAAAATCACTGTAATCCAAACGAAGCGCACCTTCGCCGCGCTTCAGCGAATATCTTTCATCAGTTTGTCTGCTTCTCATACTGGCGTTCAAAGCTATGAAGGATATAGAACCTATTGTATGTAGTATTACGCTTGCCATTGTCTATAAGTGCACCAGCATTGTGACAGAATATTATGCCCCATGTCTGTCATTTCGTGCCTTACGGCGATGTGTTGAAGAGATACCCTGTATCCTTCTATTTTTCTGACTGTAAAGTCTATTCAGCAGAAGCATTGAATTCTCCTACTCTCTTTTGAGTTCAAGCAATCTCTGGAGGGTGAGCGAAACACATTTAGACCTGATATGCCTGATTTTTTAACCGAAACGTTGTATAAATCCTGCTGTACCGGGAAAATTTTCATGAAGAAGGGAGTAATGCGTCATTTGAAGATTTGAGCGGTTTTAATTACTCTCACTCTTTCATTTACGTTCACCTAGACAACGAAATGCAAATTCGGGTGCTTTGTCCAATTTGCATCGTTTCTCCAAAATTCGAAGGGATCCATTGATAAGCTAGGTCTCTTCGACAGATAATCTAACATTTCCTGGAACGAAGAGTCAGATCAATGTGAGATTTTAAAGAAGTTTACAAAGCTAGAATGGTGAGAAGAATTTCTTACCGAGGACGCTCTTGTTTTGGTAAATGCTTCCAATCGGAATCTTTGCACTCACACTTGACTCACACTCACAGTCTAGCTTTTAGACTTCATGAGGTAAAGGATAGATATGGAAGAATCGAAGCTTACGGAAATTGTTTAGAGAGGAATCGTTTGCGCCTAAGATCGAACTGCACAAAATGTTCTGTGGATGACTTCTCCCCCACTGCCTTTGCAGAACGTCACGCGCAGTTGAATCTGCCCACTTTTCCCATATTCGCACCGTTATCCGGTGCCAAATGCGCGGATAACGGTGCGGATAACGGATAAGGAAAAACACCCGGATAACGGTAAAACGGACAACCGGATACGGATAATCCGCTCATCCCTGATCTATACCCATCAGTGGCGGACGCTGAAAATGGGCGGGAGGAGGGAGGGCGTGCGAAAAAAATTCGGCTCTCCGCCGTTTTGGGGATCCAGACGGAAAATAAAATCAATAAAAATATTAATTTAAATAACAAATAATAAATAATCAACATTTTAGAAAATAATAATAAAAATAAACAAATAAAAATAAAGTAATACAACATTTTTATAGGTATTGTAAAGTTTCAGCAAACAAAAATAGCAAAAATAACAGACAGAGTAGTAGTATCACCAAGAGCAATGATAACACCAAGAAAGGGGTGGAAGTTCTAGCATTTTTCTAGTTTTTGGCACCGCCGCTGAGACTTTTGAAAAAACTCAATTTCTTGGAAAAATGAAATCTCTGAGTGCAAAATTCAGGTGATTTTATTAGTTGTTCAACTACAATTTCGATATGGAATCCAATAGTGTGCAGTTTTCAAAAAAGCTCCATTTCAAAAGGAGTTACAGTACTGCGACGGTTTGTTTGCGATTAATGCATCTGCGACGGATTAATCCATCGCAAACCGTTTTTCTTTTTCTTGCAAGAGTTATGAGCTGTATCGTATGATGTATGATACATCGCTCAGCTATAATATAATAGTACTAGGTATTTTCCATCTTGTGATTTCCAAGATCCTCAATAAGACATTTCGGACCTGCACATGAATCAACTTTCCAGACAATTCCGTTACAGATTACTCGTTCCTCGACACGATCCACAAACATACGTCTCTTACATCCTCGATGACCCCGAATTCGGAAAAATGGCCTACACTATCTCAATACTGCTCATGTTTTCACTGGTTATACTGCTTCTGATGATAAGGTCCATACGACGGTCGTCATCCACGATTCAAGTGAGCCTCACAGTTCCAGCTATATGCACTTAATCGTCCGAGACGTTATGAAATTAATGCTATGTTCAGATGGAAGCACTGCTTGATGCCATGCGTTTCCGGGAAGAGCTGGATCTCCAGGAAAGGCAACGAAGACGACTGATGAAGGCAAAGACGAAGGTGTGTGTAGTCTCAGTGCCAGCAATAATATCTTTAGGTGATATTTTTTCCAACATTGCTTTTAAATTTACTATTATCAACTTTACAGTAAAAAACGCTAACTTTGACCACTATGAGAAAGAGGATAAGCATGGTGCTTATGCGCTCGAGGTGTATAATCCGATTATCTCTCATCACGTTATTCAGCGACGCCGAAGCCAGATAGATACCTTGCAAACAGCTGACAGCGGACAGCTTACATTACCATGCAGCCGTACGCGAAGGGCACTGCTTTATGAAATACCGCTCTTGTGCTAGACCACTTCTGAAATCCAAAGCAAGGCAAATCTCGCTAGCAGCCGCAGTCACGTCCATACTGACGGCAAGGGTTCTATGGTCCTTCAGAGTGGTGCAGGCTCTCTCTCTCTCTCTCTCCTCACTTTGAGACAGCTGGATGTACTTCTCGAGCGTTTACTTCTAGTATTCAACGACTTCCATAACAACATCGTTCCTTGACATTAGAGTCAATTAGCTGACTCACCTGCCTTCCCGTTCAGTTGCAGCAGGGGAGGGATCGACATGCCTTTCAGCTCCCTGATAAATCTGTGGAGATTATTTCAGCTTGAGGTTCATGATGAGAATGTGAGGTCTTGGCACGTGTCCCATTAAACCCACTCTAACGGGTGCACGTAATATTAGGTTATTCCAAAAATAATAACCGCGACCAAGAAAATTTGAAACTTTATAACCCCACCAATTAGAGAGCTAGATAGAGAATTCCTGAACGATCAGAAAGCACAAGGCGTGCGCCATTTACATTCTAGAACCACCTTGTCATTCTTTCGTTTCCGTGATTTTAACAGTTATACACTTTGCGAAGCTCAGTTTCAAGGCGGCCATTACTTATGGGACAACCTAATAGTATGGTTACAAAATCTGCTATCCGGTAAATACATAGCCGTGGCTATGGGAATCCACCACCTGAACCTGATTTACCTTCTTTGAAAGTTGTGTAGACCAAAGTATTTGCTTTAAGTTTTACTAGATATGAAATCATGAAAACTGATCGCATGTACAGAAGGTTATGTTGCATCCAAGATTTATTGGCATACGAAAAGAAAATCATTTCAGGTCACAGCATGGCTGTCACGCACACATGGTGGTGAATTTCGTGGATGGCGGAGTAGCCCTGCTCTAATTCAGCAGCGAAGGACAACAAGGTGATGCTTTACATCATTTTCGGAAGCTCTTTCTGCATATTTTCCTCCGATGCACAAAACGTAGAACCAAAGATGCAATTTAGCTACACATATATCTGCGTATGTATTTATTTATATTTTCCAGCTCGACGATCTCTGAAATTCCACGAGTGGTGGTCACAGTGGCTGCAGAAGGAAGAGATGAGAGGCCAATAACTCCGTGCCTCTCACTTTTATACGACTTCGCAGAAGAGCAGAAAGAGCATTCGACGTCTTCTTCGAGATGTTCCATGAGCTTTGATATGGAACAAACTAGACCTCTTCTCGGCCTTCAGTCACATTCGCTCAGCATGGAGTCGTGATTCTTCATTTTTAAGTGCATTCAAAGGCAGAGTCTCACCTCTTCTTCGAATCTGAGTTAACAACAGGTTCTCAACCTGCTTGACGCGCTGAATCGAGTGGTGGTGGAGGTGTGAGAGTGGTGCGCAAAAACCATCTCGGAAGGATCCAAGCCATTGTGGTTTGTGTCAGTAGTTTCTGTTTAACGTATGGATCGTGTCGAAAACCAAACCGTAACTGCGGCTCATTTCGATGAGACACCAGTCATCTCCCACAGTCGCTGAGAGTTTCGAAACTCTCTCAGCGAGAAAACCCCTCAAAACACAAGATTCCAGAATATTTTGGGAATTTTCACGTACGTCATTGCTCGTGACAGCTTCCATTCCAGTGCGAATCTCCAACACATTCTCTGAGGTGCGACTCTGCCTCCGAGTTATACTCCTTCCTTCAGTAGTTGATGATAGAAGAAATTTCTCACGTTCTACACTCTATCTAGCTCTCTAACAGGGAAGGATACGTAGTGGCCGTGGCCATTCGTGATGGGATGTGCACTACCATATGTAGTTTTTGACACTGATCTCGAATCCACAGCCCGAATTTCCTGCGGGCTTCCGTGTTGCGAGTTACACCTAATTCTTTTCGCTCAGATGTAATATACCGTACTCTTGTATGGGCTCCAGGCTAACCCTGGTAGCTGCATTATCGTCCAAAAATATTGAGGGCTTCTAGAGGAAACAAGGGCCTTGCTAGTGTGCTACAGATGCAGCCGCCTTACCTTAATTTAAGCTTGTATATAAGAACACTACTCAAAGTAGTGACTGACTCACTCATGGTCGTCGCATGCGAGTTTAAATTGGGGTAAGGCAGCTGTGTCGGCAACTCTCTAGCAAGAACCATGTTTCCTTCGAAACTATTAAACAGTTTGAAGACACTGAATCAGCTACCAAGCATAGCCTGGGGTCCACACAAGAGTACGCTATATTACATGTGCGCGGAAAGAAATGGGTGTAACTCACTACAGAGAATTGGCCATTTTCAAATGTCTATTCAACAACAAATTCATTTTTTATAAATACTCTGAGCTACATAAAATAACTAATATCAGAAGGTTTGCAAAAAAGATCACTCGAACATTGATCATAGATCACTAACATGTATCGGCCAATCATGACCTTAGAGCCCCCGCCCATATTATCGGTATAAAGGCCCTCCTCCTAGCATTTTACACACAACCTGTCCCGTAAATCTTCTAGGATTTTCTCATAGATTGCCACTCCTCCCTACTGAAGAGCCTCGGGAGTGGCTTTAGGGTAATTTGTCCGTATAGGGATAGAGGCGAAACGGCTCACTGAAAATCTCATCTATTCTATCTCTTCAATTTCACTTTTCAATCTATCACTACAGAGAAGCCCGCAGGAAATTCGGAGTACTGTTTCGAAATCAGCGTCAAAAACTGCATCTGGTGGTACACATCCCATCACGAATGGCCACGGCCACCAAGTATCCTTCCCTTGTAAGTTTCTTGAATTTGCGATGACTCGTTATCGTCCCATCTGATCTGACTTAGCCCATGTACGTATAGTCCTTCTCAAAAAGATTGACGGATTGCGCGTGCTGTTTCTTAATGTTGCGACTGCACCATCGCGGTGGGACCTACTCGATCCTCTCACTTGAAGCACACTCTCTCTGCATCTCTCGTTCAGACCCCGCCGCGATGGTGCAAACGCGCAATCCGTCTATCTTATTGAGAAGGACTGCAACTGAATTTCATGTATTTTTCGAATACGGGTACTTTGACAACATTGTAACTGTTGTGACTGGTAGGAAATACTGCGATGTAGGAGTTTGCATCATTTCTATTAAGTATGTTGTCTGATATTGACCGTAATAAAAGTTTTTCTCTCGTAAAAAGTGATGTTACAGTGTAGAAGTAGTAGCTACTACGTACGATTATTGTATCAGATCAAAACCAGGTTATGGATCACGCACTTCCTTCACATTTTCTTTCACTCAAGCGTTCATCTCACAATGGAGAGCAGAAGATCTGCGCTGGACATTTTCGAGATTCACTTCCGAGAAATGATCATTTTTTTTGATGATTTTTGATGAATTTTTTTTCACAATACTTTCAGTCAATCAAGAATCCGCATTTCAGTCCCTTTCCTTAGCGGAGAGTTGAGCTGCCCGCCACGACATCTGTTATAGGAAACTGCCAGGTGCCCGTCATCAATACCAGTGAGCACATGCCTCATTGAGATTACCCAGGACAAAAATGTTTATAAATTTTTAGGTTCCTAATCATTAAAACGGACGCCAACACGTTTACCTTTTGTAATCTCAGTGATCCTTCCAGTCCCAACAGCTCCACAGCTTTGTGGCAGATGTCTCAGTGAGCACAGAGTCCTCCATGGAAAAGGGTTTCTTTTTTTGGATTTCAGGAGAAATTATTCACATCACTGTGATAAGCGTTGCTCGACGATGCTTTAGGTTTAAAAATCTCAAAGACGATTGTGTGATGAACCACTCCCTTTGACCAAACGCTCAGCACGAAATCTATAACATTAGAAAACGTATCTAAAACCATGTTGCAGGTGTTGCGATAGTTTTGCTACTCAGTACCGCCCTAGGTTCCTGTTATTATGCTAGCGGTACGAGTTCTTTCAGAAATTGCCCAGCAACAGAATGACGCACTCACTTGCGCATATTACTACGAGGGAACAGCTCTCGTGTTTGTATCCTTTCCTTGTTCTCAGTCTTTTGATCTTGCATCTCAACCTTTTAGTGACGCTATCAGAACGTGATGCCCATTGGCTATGTACTACTGCTCATAGGATGCGCCATTAGTTCTAGCAAACAATACAAAAAAAACGTCACAACAACTTGAATAATTCCTCAGATCAGGAGTATGTCGCCATTCGCTTGTGTAATGGCTCAAAGCCGAGAGTCTTTCCCTCAACTATGTGGTATGGGACCTTATCGGCGCCAAATTCAGTTCTTGATTTGCTCTTCAGTACTGATTGCATACAATACCGATCCATCAAAATCGTTAGCGTTGCACGAGGGTTCGCTTTCGGAACGAGATTTCGTTCCAGAATCACTGGAGGAGACACACTTTTTCTATAAGTAGATTCGGAGTCTTACTGAAGTGTCATCACAGTGCTGCCCAACTTGAATTTGAGCCTGCAATGTCTATTCTCTTCTGAAATGTGGTGCAGATCAGATTCATTGCAACTTTGATTAAGTTATCGCAACTTTCAATAAGATTCCGATGGAGCTTCGAATTCTCGGATGTTTTTAGCGTCTACTACACTGTTTTGGTGGAAAAAAGAATCGCTTTACTCTGACAAGTGGCTCCACTTAGAGATGACAATTGTGTACCGCGATTGGTGCATTTCTGATTCAACTTCAAAGGCAGGGCGCCATCTCGTTGCTCACGTCGACGATGTCAGCAGATTCTTGACCATTCTATTACGCTGATTCCAACAATGTACAGCAAAACAAGTGACGAAAACCCTGTTTTTGGTAGGGTCAAAATGCTCGCTCCTTGGAGCAGGGGCGGGGTTCACTCCAAGCTAGGTATGCTAGATGCTCGCCACAGCAGCAACGTCGGGTGAACACGTATTGACCTGTCCGATCGATGAGATCAAAGATGAAATACGTCTTTGCACGTAAATTTGCTCCAGCAAACTGGTACAAACGCCGTCACGGAAAACGGGTTTAGAGGCCACTAGACGGCATACCCGGCTTCGCTCGAGGGTTTTACTTCTCTTGGCTTCTCACGCTGATGCGGTTAATTAGGATACAAATACAACCATTTTATGTTAAATGATCTCGTTAACCTCTTTTTTTACCTGTTTGATTGTGAGGGATCCGATGTAACCAATTATTCGATAATTTCGTGCAAAGTATTTGTCATATTCGTATTAGGCATACTGACATGTTCACACCCGTCCCCGAGCGAACGATACCACCACCCAAAGTGGTTTTCATATTCATGCTCAGCGCATTGGAGAACCCTAGTAGACACATGCTTGCAAGTCCCCGAGCAAGACTGGAAAAATCGATAAAATCAACAAGTCGATACCGTCGCCCGAAATGGTTGTCATATTCGTGCTCAGCGCACTAACTTACCTCAGTAGATATGTTTTCGCCAGTTCCAGAGCAAAAACAGCGAACAATCAATAAAATCGATATAATCGATAAACTCATAGATAACTGCTGGCGAAAGGTAGCCTATAACCTCTGCCGGCCCATAGTAGACCTGCATGCAAAATTTGATCCAGATCGGTTCACTCTCCGCGATTTCTATTCATTACATACATACACACAAACTTTCACTTTCATATATACAGAAGACATTTCAAGCACTAGCATTGGCGGAATTAGTGCATCGGGGAGGTTCGGAATATGTTAATAACTCGAAAACGATAAAAGATGGGCATCTGCCTTTAAGAGTATCCCCGACCATCACCAGCAATCGTAGCGATTGCCACGACTGCCGGCGGCCGCCACATGGATAATGGAGATGAGGAGAACCTTGACGAGAGAGGGATGATAATCAGAGGGGCATGACGATCGATAGATACAGTTTCCATTATCGATTTCATTCCCATCGCCAGTTCATTTTGAGCATCGTTGGGAAGTGCCAGCAATCAGCTCCGTTTCGCAGCGATCCATGGCGATGTAACCTGGCAATCGATGCGTATCATTTCCACGATCCTTATCTCTTACATCGCCGGTTCATTTCAATTCATTTTGAACAGGCGAATTCTGGGGATACTCTGAGCTTCTATTATACAATACCAAGTGGCGACGTATCATTCCTGATCTGATCGGTTATTTGGGTTGTAATTAAATTGAGTCAGTGTGGCCATTGAGTGCCATTATGTTGAATTCGGGTTCTGCCTCAAGGCAGAGAAGCCAGAACGCTGTTCTATCTCGGAGCTGTGCCTCACTTCACCTTTGAGCCAGATGAGCTTAAAGAAAGTAGGTCATCCACACGAAGCGCAGCATCATGTGGATAACAGTGATTTCCTACGAAGCGACTTATTCTCTTCCGTGGAAGGTTTAGGAAGAGAATTCGTTCGCTGGCTACGTATGTTCTAGTAATCAGCTTCTTATCGTGGCGTCAAAAATGACAAATGAAATGAAACTTAACCTGTATGTCATAATGACTTACTTAGACTTAGTTCCTCCTATGCTGTTGGGCACATCGGGCGACGAACTCTCTCCACCGCTGCCTTCTTGCGCTAACAATTCGCCTTCTCCTCTGGAAATATCCATCAGTTTAAGGTCATTGATGAACGTTCCTGGGACGGCCTCTGGGTCGTTTGCCGTTTGGAGGGATCCATGACATAGCGCCATGAGGGATTCTCTGCTGCGGCATCCGTAGAATGTGACCAGCAAGCCTAAGTCGACGTTGTGCGATGATAAGGTGCAGGCTGGTCGTACTGCTGCGCCGTAGCACTTCCTCATTGGTCACGTGGTCAACGTAGCGTATTTTCATGATTCGTCTCAAGCAACCTATATGGAACCCATTTATCTTCTTGATGGCGCTGGCAGACATCTTCCACGTCTCACTGGCATAGATGGCCGTCGGAACCAAAACTGAGAGGTACAAGCGTAATTTGATGTTATTTGAGATGGAAGTTGTCGCCCATAGCGGTTGTAGGAGTGGGTGACTATTCATACGAAAAATAATTAACGAGATCACCTCGCACCTTGCTCGCTCCTTGTAAGGAGCTACATTACTTCACACTTATAACATATTGGAAACGATTGTTCAAGGTATTCTGAACACACATTGAGTGCAACAGGGAAGTTTCTTCACATTTTGGCTAATGTTGCTTATTACACACCTTGGACTTACAAGTAGCCAGTTTTTTTTGAACAAAAATCCATGTCTTCAATCTAGAGCCTTCAAAGTTCAGTGATAGTCAAAGTGATCTTCTTTGAGTTTCGTGTCTTTGACTAACTTTGCCTGTTTTGTTTCACACAAGTTCCAAGCCGGCAAAATCTCTTATTGAAACAGCCTTTTTCATGTCGGTTAGAAAGAGGAAGATCCAAAGAGCATTATCGTGTGAAAAGTGAAAATTGAAGACTCGATTTTTTTAACGGAAGAAGGTTTCCATGGACAGCGTGATTATGCATTAAGAATAAAGAGAAATCTGCTCAATCAATCGAAAAATTTCATGAATTGGTCGGGAAAATGCTAATAAGTTATTCTAAAAGTCGATATTTGGCATGATGTCAATGAATTGGTTAATCACAATCACTGTGTGTTCAGGATAGTCAGAATTATCGAGTAGGTAAACGGAAAGTTAGCGGTCCTTAACAAGGTGCGAGCGAGGTTCGAGGGGATCTCGTTAATTACTTTTCGTATGAAAGGTCCCCCTCTCGGTTGTAGTCTTCGAAACACGGCCGCTGCTTTCGTGATACGTGTGCGAATGTCGCTGTCAGCATCTCCGTCGTACGACACTGTACTCCCCAGATAGGTGAAATTAGTGAAGTTCTCCAGTTGAGTGGTCCCCACATTGATGTTGATCGGTGTGTGCTCGATTCCTATCTTCATGACTTTTGATTTTTCAGCACTAATGCGTAGTCCGACCTTTGTGGCCTCCTGGTTAAGACTTGAAGTAGCTTCTTGAAGTTTGCTATCGGATTCGGCCAGGAGAGCGATGTCGTCCGCATAGTCCAGATCTGTCAAACGGCCATGGTTGTTCCAACTTACTCCAGCTTCGCCTGACTTTATTGCCTTCCTCATTACGAAATCCAGTGCCGTATTGAACAGGACTGGTGATAGGATGCATCCCTGCCTCACTCCAGTGGTTATTTTGAAGCCAGTGTGCCCGGTATTAGTTTTTACGCAACAGCAAGAGTTGTGGTACAGGCTTCTAAACACATTTACGATAACTTGGGGTATGCCGCACATGCTGAGGATAGCCCATAGGGATTCGCGATGGATGCAGTCGAATGCCTTCTTAAAATCAATGAAGTTCACACGAAGCGGGTGACGGTATTCGATGCACTGCTCGATAATGTTGCGAAGACAGAAAATTTGCCCGCTGCATGATCTGTTGCTCCTAAACCCCGCCTGTTCTTCTCGCAGTCGTTCGTCGATAGCACCCCGTAGGCGTCGTAGCAATACAGAAGGTTTTTCCTGGTACCGAGAGCAGGGTAAAGCCTCTCCAGTTTCCGCATTCCGACGTATCGCCTTTCTTGGGTAGTTTGTCAATTACCCCTTTTCTCCAATCTTCTGGTATCTTCGCTTGCCTCCAGCAGTCGTTACATAGCCGCGTAAGTTGTTCTGCCATCGATCTGCCACCGGCCTTCAGTATTTCTGCTGGTATTTCGTCAAGGCCAGGAGCTTTCTTGTTTTTAAGACTTCTAATGGCGTCCTCCGTTTCTTCGACGCTGATATCGCCAGTGTTGACATCGAGTTCGTCGACTGCGCCAATTGCCTCTCTTTCGTCGTCGAAGTTGTACGTCTGAGGCGGGTTGGGCTGATTAAGGATGTCGCGGAAGTGCTCAGTCCATCTATTGTTCCGCCCTTCATCACTCATAAGGAGCTTGCCGTTGTCCTAATGAGATAAAATTTTTCTCGACCAGCAAATTTTCTCAACTATTCGTTTTTAGTTAGTTGCATGATTTGAACTTGGATTTTTTTGCTACTTTGGGAGTGACTGGACGAACAATGTTCACTTCTGCTCTTGGCTAGAAAACGCAATGCCGACTTCTTCGTTTGGCTTCGCGTTCGGCTTGCAGTATTGTCGTAGGTGTAGTACTTCTCATCCATGATGACTATTGAATTGCCCCAACCAAACGTTCGACAGCGGCTGAGGAGAGAACTACGATTATCGAACACTTACCGTCAGGCCCTGGTAGGACAGTGTATACAAAACAACTGTTTCCGGACGTTTTCCGTAGTGAACAGTTCACCTTTGATCTATGACAATCAATGAGGTGCTGAGATGAGTTAGAGCACGTTTTGAACTGTGTTTGGCTCTTTTTCTCCATGTGCAAAAAGGCACGACGGCTTGCCCCATGCGCGTGGGTGGTAAGGATCCGTAGACGGAAAAGATTCTTCACAATTCAATGCGCCTATCCTTGTCACATGTGCTCACGTTGCTCGAGAGACAAGACATGGGCGGAAATTCGAGACAGCTTCGGAACCTTGCCAGAAGTCCGAAGGTTGTCGCGCATGGTGGGCTTTGGAGTTTGTATAGGGCCTGCAGTGCTGCGTACACCGACTGGGCTTCACAGTTAGCAACTGAGACGCTCTTTTTTGCGTGAGTAGTCTTCCTATACGAGAGACTTCGTCGAGTGATTCTTCTTCATTTGTTGAACTTATAGTATCATGTAAAGCACGTTGCTCGAGAGGATGCTTGCTCGCTCATGGAATCCAGCAGGAAACGGTAGGCCTCATCCACTGCGCGGCCGCTATGGTACTGCAGGAGTAGATTTGCTCGAAAGACCTTCTTTTTTTTTGGATCCATTGTTAGTAGACAGTTCTCTTCTCCGTATAGCTTCTTTTATAATAAATGAGCGAGTTAATCTCTGCCACGTAGTATACTAATTTTCGAATTCCCTTTGATCAATCTTTGCAAGTTACCGAGATACGACATTGGAAACTTACCATACCAATTTGTCTATTTGCGTTAATCAAACAACTCTCGCCCGCCTGTAGGAGCCTTGAACTGATTACAACGGTCGTAACTTAAACTTCTGTTGTATATTGTCAGTTGACCTGAAAACGAGCTTAGGCTCGAAACGTTGCCGATAAAGAGAAAAAAACCGAGTCTTCACCTGCCAATTAAGAGGAACATAAAATGAAAAATGAAGTTCAGGCAGACATCAATTTTATGCAATAAAGCGGGATGCTTCGACTAATTGTTTCACTTTTGCTTTGAAGCTTATTTCTTTATCTTTCCCAGATTATGTACGACACCGCGAGTCCATACTTCTATTCCCAGACCAGCCAGAAGCGAATAGTCAGGTATCGAAAATCACCCTCACATTTCTCACTCGCTGGACATCTGCACAACGGATAGCACAAATCCGCGCATTTGCACACGTCCTATAACGAAAAAAATCTTTGCTGGAAGTAGCCCTGCTGGAAACATTTTAGCCGGCTTCAGTGATGCTGAGAATCCCAGATTCACTTCCATCCGAAGTGAGACGGTAGCTGGAAGATGGCGTTGGTGCACTGATAAGTACGAACACCAAATCTTTTAGAAGGTTCTGTTTGAGCGGACTTATGGGCAGTCAAAGTCAATCAGTCGAAATCCGAAATCGATTTTGCAACAACTTAATAATTTAAAGCTCTGTGTCATAGCTGATAAACCATCTGTTGAGATTTAATATTGCTAGTTTAAAAAAAGCCGACATAGAAGCGAGGCCCCATATTTCATTAGAATAGGTTTTCATTCATACATTTCTCTTTGCTATCACATTTAAAGCTCAGCCCAAAGAACGCAGACTAGCTGTCATACTGCAATTACGTTTATTCTCAGTACTACAATTCAGCCTAGCAGCCATGACGAAAGCGCGCTGACTTTGTAGTGTCCGTTTCTTTTTGAATTCGCATTGAAGACAGGCGTAACGAACTGCTTACGTGGTTGGCTCCGCCGAAGCCTTGACAACGCGCTGGCCACTGATTAGTTTTCAACCTTGTGTTATTTGCCGGAAACTAATAGCTCCGATTATCACCATTTTCGCGCGTGCCGCTTGCTCCTCACATAACAAAAGTGCAATCGTCTTCAAGACTCGGCTTAGCCGATTAGCGGGGGATTACCGGAATCCTTTACTAGCATCGGAGATCCCCAACAGACGTAGACTTCGCCTTCGATCTTGCCGTTTCTCCCAACTCCTGTTTACCTCACATCAGTCTGCTGCTTAGCAGCAAGCCGAAGTGAACGGGTCCACTCATGTTGCCAGCATGAAAACCGTCCTTTTTCCGCGTACGCGCTAGTTTTCACCAGCATGTCCGCAGAGTACGAGTTACGTAAATGGGCTACTGTAGCGCGCCAATGCAATACGTTTATTAATTTGGATCATTTTCTTCACATTGTCCGATTCAACAACATATAATTGCTCTCACTCGTTTTTTTTTATTGAAGTCTCAACTACACATTGATTTTTCAGGTTTTCAATTTCGCTACATTTTCAGTTTCTCACGTATTTATGCCTTGACGGCTTCTTCTCCATGGCACATACCACGCCGGTCCCAGGTATGAATGAGACGAGCTTGTTCTCAGCGCCAGAGCGTAACTGCACCGGCAGTTCCGACGTCTCATGCTGCCATCAGCTGCTCAGAATGGCTGCGACTGTGAACAACAAACTCTGGGCCGACTACAAGAAGTCAGAGGTACTTTTTGGATATATCCTCAATGCAGCCTATTGTCTTTCTTTGAATATTTCTCTACAACTCCCGGGCGATAGAATCCACCTTGATTCTTGATAGGCTTCCATAGTAGTGCATAAATTAGCTTGTCGCTGTCGCGATTCCAAGAAACCAATCAAATGACGTGGATTGCCGGATATACATGTAGTTCTCCTGACTTTTCGTCACATTCGTTGAGCTCCGTCTTGTTCTGAAAATGTGCGCTTGAAACGAACCTGGATCAGCTTAGTGCGTCGAACACAAACCTAGGAGCATCTCGTCCCAAATGCTGCCGTCCTTGGTCAACTGCTGCTATTGGGAGAGAAATTTGAGCGGCATCTGAGGAGAGGATGACAGCAATTTGCGAGAGGTGCTGATATGCATTGTACTAGACGTACTACGCTCGTCGTGTCCTACTCCTGCTGAACGATTATCACCGCTAGAAATTCCATCATTGATGAACATGTTAGAGGTAGGGGGCCGCATGCATCATTAGGATTGTCTAGGATAAACGTGGTGACACCGCAAAATTTTACCCATAGTTGACACGGATGCCAATACTTATCCTGGGTAATCTCATTGATGCATGCGACCCAGGTAGAGAAAGGCTCACGGTCGACGAATGGTAACGGTATGGGCGCTGTTAAGCTTGACGCAAATCGGCTGGTTTCGTCCTGTTGCTCTATATAAAACTTTCTCTTCCGCTCTCGCTAGAATCGCTTTTATTTATTTATTTATTTATTTATTTATTTATTTATTTATTTGTCTATTTATTTAACGATCAAAAGATATGCAAACGCCATATATTTGTGCGAGAAAATAGAAGGCAAATCAGGGTGTCCTCTATAGTTTTTCATGCTATTCAATGAGAACTATCAAGAAAGCGAACGAACTGCCAGAAAATCCCACGGTTTCCTTCCACGGCGGCAATTCCGGCCAGAGCGGTGCGGCTGCGCCGCGTGCTTCCCGAGTCTGCGAAAGCGTACTTCCGTCGACACTCACTTACATACATAGTTGTGATAAGCGGGATTGTTGACAAATGATACAGGAGTGCTTCATCTGCGACCTTTCTCCGAAAATACCGACAGGGATTACTAATCCTGTTGTGACATTCCACCGAGCCATTTCAGATTGCGCAGCGAGGCTAGGTTTCACATAACAGCAGGAAATTTGTGTGAGATACGAACAAGCTAGTGTAATTTACAGCAGAGCTATTACTGCGTTTTTTTAGTGGAGTAATCGAACAAGAAATTCTAGAAATTACTGTTAATGGTTTATTGATTCGCGTCTAATAACGTGCACCTGTTTCGCACCTCAGCCTAATCACGGGAACACCAGTTATTATAGAAGGGTGGTTGGAGAGGCAAACAATTCATTCGCAATGATAGAATGCTTTTAAAAATTTAGCCGCAATGGCATAAGATTTATCATCTGTACGAAAATTGTGAAATCTTGTCATTGCTAAGATGCAGCACCTTCGCTAGAATGAATATAAACATTTGAAAATAGGGTGTCTCCATGTCACAGTTCTTCCTGGATGGTAAATTGGACTCCCCCCCCCCCTC
>JARK01001425.1:353554-367852 GCA_000688135.1 Ancylostoma ceylanicum | reverse complement strand
GGGGGGGGGGGGGGGGTGTCCCACGACTTAAAATGAGCAAGTGGCAGGAAGGGTTTTCTATACAATGTCACTTCGAAATCTCTATGGACGGGAATTGGTTAGGGCACTGGATTTATTTTTCACTAGATATTTTGAAAAGTTTCACGTGCATCGGAAGCACCATTTCGAAGAGCTATAGAATCTGTTAACATCCTAGCGGTAATGACATAAAATACAAAGAAAACGTTGAATATAAGCCAAGCAGGAAATATCAAGAGTTTGGATCAAGGATGAGCAAAGTAGCAGCGGGAACCTTTCTTGAGTATGCTTAGAAACGATCTTTGGTGATTTTTTAAGCGAGCATTTTTCTACTTCAGAAGAGCTTTTCTATTGTGAGTTATATGTTGCATGTTCAGATGCGCAAACGGTATTTGTATATTTAAAAACTGGGAGTGCGACGGCGAGGATGACTGTGGGGATCGTTCTGATGAAAAGAACTGTACACAAACGCCTCAGCAGATATGCGATTCGAAACACATGTTCAAGGTGAGCTGAGTTGATCTTCATTTCAAATCGAGATAACAATGATAAAAGAGGATCGAATGTGAAGGGAAGGATCCCATTCTTTGCTTTCATGTCGATTTGACATCCCAAATTTGTTTGTAATGTAAGCATAGTTATAGTGCTTGACGAGTGATGGCTGCATATCTAAAGATTGGGTTTGCGATGGTGAAGCCGATTGTTTCGACCACTCTGATGAGAGGAACTGCACGGAGACGCCTCACGAATGTGCGCATCCGGAGACAGTAAGTGGTTTCCTTCCGCCGTAACTTCTTTTACTTCTACTACAATTCATTTGATTCTAGGAATTCGCATGCGCATCCGGACGGTACTGCATCAACAGGTTATGGTACTGTGATGGAGAAGAAGATTGTCCGGATGGAAGCGACGAGAGAAACTGTGCTTCTGCTAGAGAATGCGTCAAAGGAGAACGAAGATGTCCCACTAGCAATCTCTGCATTTCTGAGAGCCAGTGGTTAGTAATCAACCCTTCATAACCGAAGTTTTTATGTTTAACTACGACAGAATCAAGTTCTGTTTCTCTCAGGTGCAATGGCGTTGAGGATTGTCCCGATGGATCCGATGAGTTGCACTGTCCTACAAATGGCACTGGTAAGCAATTGCGAAATGATTTTCATTGTAAATTCAATCGAACTTCTGTGTGGAAAGTTTCCACTGACATTATCTTTTATACGTACATTTTGGGCTTGAACATTGTGTCTCTTTTGCAGGCAATTTTTCTTGATGTGTTCACAGTTATGACCATGCATTTTAGTTGAGTCGTGCAACCAAGACACACAGTTCTCGTGCCCCACCGATCCACCTGTCTGCGTCAATTACAAGGATCTTTGTGTAAAACCTGGACATAATGACTGTGGTGACGACATCACTTGCGCCAAGAATATAAGTGAGTCCGCCAGAAGTTCAATACTATTACTACAAAATTATCGAATTGCTCTTATACACCAAAATTATTGAATTGCCATTATTTCCTTCCAGCTGTTTGTGATGAGAAGAGTGACTATTGTGACTGTCATAAGTCATACGCAAAGAACGCCCGCGTATGCCACTGTAGGGCCGGATTCAGAGCTGTTAATCGAAAGTGCGAAGGTATGAGTTTAACTCCTTATCTACTACTATGCTTTCTTTCATACTATTCACACACACACATAACAGCCCTATGGGTACGCCTCTCAGCATTCTTTGGAAGCGCCCAATTTGCTGGCGTTTACCACCATGTTGCCATGTTTCAGATATCAACGAGTGCGAGCAGCCAGGTGCTTGTGATCAGATTTGCGAGAACACTCCTGGCAGTTACGTATGTCGATGCCATCCACACTATAAACTTAGTAGAAGTCAAAACTCCACCGTTCCCAACAGATGTAGGGCTCTTGGAGGCGACCCACTTCTTCTGCTCAGCAACAGGTTCGTCGTGCCCTGTTCCCAGTATTTTACTTGAATTATCATTTTTAATTCTAGGGCAACAATTAGACAATTCGATCTGGTTACGAACGTGCATGTCCCCCTCATTCAAAGCCCAGGTTCTGCTGTTGCCATGGATTTCCACCTCGAAAATGGGGTTCGTGTGTGTAGTGCTCTAATTAAAGATCAGTGTTGTTTATTGTCGTATTGCAGACGCTCGTATGGTCGGATATTGCTCTGCAAAAAATACTCATGTGTAAAATTGGTAACGACTCTGTTCATCATCACTTAGCCGTTAGAGAAAAGGTAGGAACGAATCCAGCTTTTGCTGCTGAAATCGGATGATTATTATTCTTTTCAGTGTGCTGAAGGTGAACAGAGCATACTTCTTGATTCGGATGTGCACACCCCGGACGGATTGGCTGTAGACTGGGTCCATAATCTTCTTTTCTGGACCGATGGTGGTCTTGATCAGGTTGGTATTACCCTAATTCTTCGAATGGCGTTCCTTCAATTTTTGGTTATTTGAAGGTGAACGTTATGGATTTGACAACGCGTCGCAAGCGTACCCTATTTTCTGATGGTCTGGAGGAGCCTCGAGCAATAGCTGTAGATCCTGAAATGGGGCTGATCTTCTGGACTGACTGGGGCAAAGAGGCTCGCATCGAGCGTGCTGGAATGGATGGACAACACAGGACGGTAAGCCCGCTGTGGTCGTTATTGTTTGGGTAATTCTTGAATGTAACCTGTTAGAGGCGGAGTGGACAAGGTTATGCTCAGAAAGCTCTAAGCCGAAAAAAGGGGTTTTTTCATCGGCTTAGATGTACATAGAGTGGGAAGTGTTGTCAGCTTCGACACTACCCCCAAATCTAATTCCTTACATAAGTAATGTCTTCGCCATAAATCCACCTCGTTAGGTCATTTTTGGCACATTTCCTGCTTCTTATCCACAGCTAGAGCAAAGAGGATTTTCAGGTCATTGTAAAAGGAGATCGTGTGAAATGGCCCAATGGTCTCGCCCTCGACTACATTGACAAGCGAGTGTACTGGGCGGATGCGAAAGTGAAATCAATATTCTCGTGTGATTATTGGGGACGTGATGTAAAGGTCAGTCATAAAGCTCAATGCCCTGCATTTTTTCTTCAAACTTCTTCCTGAATTTTCAGTGTCATTGTAACTGAGCAGGTATAACTAAATTTCACTAATTGAATGGTTGGTTTGTAAGTCAAAATCAACTCGCTCTTCTTACAGATCATTTTACATTCACATCAATATTTGCGTCACCCCTTCTCCATTGCCGTGTTTGAGGACCGCATTTACTACACTGATTGGGAACACGATGGAGTAATAACGATAAATAAGGTTTGTTCGAGATTTATAGGTTTCATCTTTACATTGGTTTTTAATCAAGTGCTCGTCATTATGGAAGTTTATAAAGGTTATTTTCCGTTTGAAACGAGATTTTTAGTTCACCGGCGGTGAAATGCGTACTATCATGCAGAAGGTTTCAACTCCAATGACCGTTAGGATATATCACAGGCTCGCACAACCGAAAGTGGAGAATAAGGTATGTCCCATTCCTCGTTGACTTCAAATCTAAAACGGTGCTCTTAGCTGCTACGCCACATCTGTTTTAAATAGGTTTTGCTTTCAAAAAAAAAAAAAGATCTAAAAAGGCCTCATATTCGAAAGAAATAACGAAAATCCTATTACAGTGTAGAGATTCTGGATGTGATCAAATGTGCCTCCCTCGAGCTGTCTACCGTAAGACTGAACGAGCACTTGAGACTGTTTGGCACGATAGACCTTTCGCCTGCATGTGCGAGGGGAACACTCCCACTGATCTCATTGAATGTGCAGGTATGTGTTGCTGTTTCGTAGCCGTTGAAATCATGCTTATGCGTGAGTTTTCCAGTGGACATTGCTACGGGTGGAAATGGGCGAGGTTTTTCGCTGAGCACGATGTTATTCTTCTTAATGTTGTCGATATTCGGTGTCATGGTAGGTTATCCCTTGTTATATCACTCTAGAACTTCAAGTTTCTTCATGTATATTGTTTCAGGGCGTTGTGTACTACCGTAAGCGTCACTCTTCTGGAGCATTCACTGCCTTGAACTTCGACAATCCAATCTACAGACGAACGACTGAGCCTGATATGGATGACCCGTTCCGCGATCCTTTCGGGTATGTTGTTTATGCGCCGAACGCCGAGTTCAAGCTGTTGGGAGCGAATTAATAACTGATTATCGAGTTTTATTCTCACACTAATCTTCAGTGACAGCAATGCGATGCAAGGTCCTGGAAACGCTCGACTAGTAATGGCGGACCCCGAAGAAAATGTTCACAATTCAGCTGTAGGTTTTTCAACTTTCAGTCAATCTGCACTAGTAAACATCAACTGTCAAAATATGATTCCGTGAGAATTACTTGTCCTTTTGTCTAAATGAAGTAAAAACATTCTTTAGTATTGGGTGTGGGTAACTACGGGGCAAAACGAGGCGCTTACTTCTCACCCTTCACTGTCAACTCGTCCTAACTCACATTCAAATACTGCGTGTGCATTCTGGTAAAATCGCGCACGACTGATTATTAATCGAACGTGGGAGGCGGGGTCTGCGCTTGAATGGACCAGTCGTAGACCTGACACACCCCTCGTTGTTTTTTAATGACCCACACTTTTTAGTAATTAGTGATATGGTATATATCAAGCACGGGTTGGTCGCCGCTTTATTTTCAAGCTATATTCCAAGAGAGAATGAAAAGCACAAAAAGAACACTAAGTTGAACTTCGCCGCACCCTTGTGAACAAAATCAACTCCGTAATTCTCAATCTATTACCACATTCCCTGGTGAGTAGCTGGTTAAGCTCAACCAACTATTGTCACGAGCAATATGCAGTTCATTTCATTCACTCTCTGAGACCATTCCCTTTGGTAAACCATGGCCTGAATGGTCCATTTTCGAAGCACAAAGTTTTTTTTACCTCATGATAATTTTCTCATTGTCTTGTTATTTTGCTGCACTGGCAGAAGTCCTTAATCAATTCCTCTTAAATTTTTGTTGCTGGTTCAGCTTCAATTTTGAACTGATTATGAAATGTCGTTTGCAGTGCAGTTGTGCAAACGCTGAAGAGCGCTGAGAGTCGCCTCAACATCACTACTCGAGCGTAGGAACAAAATTGTTGCATTAACACATTGCCGACCACGTGATGCACATGGTGCATCACGATCTCACGCCTCCGTATGGCCTTTTGATGGACATACTGCTTTAATTTATGCTTTTGTGTTGGAAATTGCCCTTTTTTCTAACGGCCTTTGTCCAGAGCTACATTATCAAACACAAAAAACAACGGTTCATTCTGAACCGAATGAAGCATAAACATTATTTGGCCACCCATGCAAAAATATGCTCGGTTCGCAATGTGTTAAAATCATGGATATAGATCACTACTGCGTTTGATAAGGGTTTTATTGCGTTATTAGACACCAATTGAGACATTTGCAGATTGAGCCTATGGACCGCCCTCTGAACACGTGAGCAGCTTTTCCTACGGAAAAGGCGCTTTGCTCGTATGTCAGCTGTTAAAACTACCTGTGTTTCGGTTATACACTGTAACATTATCTAACGAATTGTTTTAACTATTTAATCATACGTAACCTTTAATGTTGTGTTTCACACTTGTAATATCATTTCCTTCTGGTACGGTTATGTGATGAGCGCGCTTGGCGTGTTGCTGTGCGTTTTTGCTTCGAAAGTCGCTAGAGAGCTTTGGCGAACGGGGATTACAAGTGTTTGTGTACGTTGTAAATTGTAGAGTATTGCAATGTCTCTCGTTCTGCTGTGATAGTGTGCCGCGGTTTGGTCCCGCACCGCTCCGCGGTTGGTCAACTTCGTCATCACGCTGTGCGATGCGGGTGTTCACTTTATCCAATCTCCTCCCCTATTTCCTATGGTTCACCAAGGCCTTCATATAGATTCGCTGAAACATTCATATGAATCAGAGATGCAGGTATTCCGTCGACGATTGTGCCCTTGTACGTGTCGACCATAATAGTTGTATCTCATACTACTCCGACCCTTGTTCCGTGTTCAGACGTGACTGACAAATTCTATGCGTTCTCTCTTCACCTGAGCTGATAGGCCGGCGAATTCCTATTTGGTTACGTTTATAATTCTGTTAGTTCGGCTTCTTCTAGAAGTTTAGTTCATTTGCTCACGAGAAGTGCATGTTTCATGTAGTTTCTTTGTACAGTTGAATCTGTAATAAAATTTCACTCAAACCACTGTTTCTGTTGCTCACGAATGACCATGTAAAATGTAATGATTCTGTGAAAAATGTTCAGAAGTTACATTGTAACAGTAGGTGTCGCTTCCACACGAAATGTAGCTTTTAGAGGAAGGATGAGCAGTGAGCGTCGGTAGGACTCACGAGTTCGTAGACGACCTGGCTGCCACAGCAGCAACGTCGGCTGAGCGAACACGTCTTACTCTGTCCGATCGATGAGATCAATGGTGATGCACGTCTCCGCACGTAAATTTGCCTCAGCAAACTGGTACAAACCCCGCCACGGAAAATGGGTTTAGAGACCATTTTGGGACATTTCAAGTACATTGCCAGAATCAGCGCATCGAGGAGGTTCGCGATGTGATAATAGCTCAGCCACGAATACGAGGCTGGCCCCTGCCTTTAAGGAGAGCTTTTCTGTTAGGCGGGAAGTATTCCATAGGCTCCTTTTCCGTGGCACCCACTTTGGGGTGCATCAACAACATCTATAACATTTGGCGAGTCTGGGAGTGCCGCGAACCTGGTCGGATATGTTTAGCCTGGTGCCAAGAGTTATGGGAAGCAGCGTTGACCTCGAATTTCAGAAGAGAGGATCAGCAAAGTGGGCGGAAACACAACAGAGCGTTGTTGCTGAATAGGCTTCGAGCGGGTCTGGAATATCTCAACCCCTGGCTCTTAGACACACATGTTCTACCAAATGCGAGCCGAAAATTTTTTTTATTACGAAACATTCATATACAGAGAGTCTTTACAGCTTACTAAGAAAAAGCAGTTGATATTCTAATCTGACTTGAGATCAAGGAATGTATGAAGGAGAAATGATTTCAGTAACGCAGCAGTCAAATCAAATGTCCTAAGGTTTTACACTAACCGGTTTCGGGGCTTGAACTAGACCGGAAGTGCAGCTTTCCTTGGCGCCCCCGGGTCATAGACCCTTTCATCAGTAGTTCCCAAGGAAGCTTCAAAAGTGCTTAAGGCTTAACGCTATGCTAGGCAATATGAGAGTGATAGAATGAGAGGTACATGATGACGTAGTAACAGAAGAAAGGCGCATAAATACTGACTCACTATAAAAAAGGGCACAGGAAATGTATGGAAGCACATCTATGGGCGCTTTCTCCAGGAAATGTTCACTACCTTGTAGCGGAACGGAAAACGCTGGTGCCACCCCATGTTTTCGCCCTTGTCACAGCCCTCAGATGCTTGAGATATTCAATCACTGTGGCCCGTTCGTGATTTTGTGGGATTTTATTCAGAGCTTTCTCCAGAGACATCATTAGAGATCGAATGCGAGATCTTCTTCGGGCAGGCCTTCTCCACCAAAATAACATCAACTAAGAACTCGAAAGCGTTTCGTTCAAGAGAAATGGTCAATCATTCGGAGGTGAGGGTGAGGACAGACACACTGACAACCCGAATTGTGGAGGATTTTTCGTTTCTATGAGGAGACGCTCCATGCAGCCAAAGGATCCAGTGGCCGTTTCCATAGTGGTTGGTAGCACGTAGGAGTGGCATTATTCATCATAACCTTGTACACGATCTCGAGGATTTTGCATTCATTTCTACGAAAACAAGGGAAATTCTCCCTCACAGAGAAAATCGCGAAAAATCCTAAATGAGAGTTTACTGAGTCAACCGTAATGGATGTTTCAAAATTTTCACAACCTCCACCATATGTCCTACAATCGGAGGACTGCCTGTAGACGTGCTCAGCCGTGAGAAGCTCTTCGTTGACGAAGACGGACGTCACCCGTGGGCCACAGTGAAGTCGCTCCTTGAGATGCTGAGGGCTGTGATCTGCGCCAAGGAATTAACATGGAACGGAACTACTGGTTTTTGTTTCTTTAGGTAGTAGTGTTTTGTTCTTGAAGAGATCGTTAGAGAATGTTTTACCATACGTTCATCGTGTGCTTTTATGCTGGAGCAGTACTCATGCACCACCCTGTATAGTCACCTTCTATCTGAAAAATCCAGTTTGTAGTGGACACAACCGAACTCCAATTCCGACCTTTGTTTCTTACGAAAACTCACGAAGAGAATGGCTCGAGTTTTACCAAGTTTTCATTGTCCTTGAGAGTGTACAAGTCTCACATAAATTCAAATATCTAAGTTTCGCGAGAAAAGAAGTTATGAACGAGGGTATACAATTTTAGCCAGTAGTGTATATGCATACATGAATGCATCGGCGACGGATGCAGACAGTGGGCGGAAGCGGGCATGAGAAAAAAAACTCGGTTCTTATTTGGGGACCCGGATGGGACCTGGATGGAAAAATGAAGTTACTATCTGAATTATTTAATTATTATTATTCAAATTATTTGTTATTAAATTATTTACAAAGAAGTTATAAAAGGAAGTTCAAAAGGTGATTTCTTTTTGCCGGTACTGCATGTCTTTTTGATCTAGCTGAAGCTTAGGAGTGAAAGTTATATTGCCAGAATGTGAACCGGTTTCCATCTAGTGTTTTTATACTGTCAAACAACTACTTTGAGCACAGTTAGAAGTGTCTCATAAATTTTAGTAATAGAGATTAATGCCTTTTATACAGCGTCGTTATAGAGCGTTCACAGTATTGTGCCACGCGTGTTCTGCCATCGTAATGGACAAGCCACTACACAGTAAAACAATGCTGCTCGTCGTGCACTTGATATCACATATTTAATCCCACTTATTTCATCTTAAACACAGTGCCCCACCTCATCTTCGTATTTCCTCTCATAGCAGTGGACAGTGGACATCCTCGTCACACTATTTCCAGCGATGTGCATGCCTTCAATATGTCGAGGCGGCCTCTGAACCCGTTCTTCGGGATGAGGCTTGTACCTTGTTGGTTTTTTGATCCAGTTTGACGTGACAAGCCGTGCATCACCCATACAGCCCACCTGAAAACCGCTTGATGGGCCATTCAGGAGTGTTCTAATACTGCAGTTAGAAACGATTTAGACTCGCTTAATTCACAGAATGAATCGACAAGAACTGAGATTGAGTTGAACGTTGTTTAGTTGTGTGGTTTCGATTTGTTTGCCTTCATCGTGCTTAGTTTCATCTTACATAAACCGGTCTAGTCTATCATCTGATCATTGAGGTTTTTAAGAGACAAAATCGTGAGCACGATACTTTTCCCGCACACTGTAGAGTTCTACATATTGTTGCGCATTTGCTAAGTTTATGTTGATAGAAATAAACAAACAACATCTCAGATATTTGCATCGAGTGTCTAATGCTGAGAAACAAATAAGGTTATCTTTCGATATCATTTGTCTTGCTCTAAGGAAGTGATTTCACCGACTCCTATTTTTCACAGGTCCGTACCTACAGTCCTTCTCAAAAAGATAGACTGATTGCGCGTCTGCACCATCGCGGTGGGGCCTGAACGAGGAATGCGGAGAGAGCATGCAATCCGTCTATCTTTTTGAGAAGGACTGCACACTCCTTGTCGAGAAGATAGACGTACTGCGCATGCGGTTTCTTAGCGTCGCAGCTGCAGAATCGTGGCGGACCTACTCGACCCTCTCACTTGGAGCATGCTCGCTCCGCATCCCTCGTTTAGGATCCGCAGCGATGGTGCAGTCGCACGATCCGTCTATCTTTTTGAAAAGGACTGTAAATCGCTTCAGCCGGTCGAGTACGGCAGCTCTGACGAATGCTTTGGTGTGGTGTGAATATCTTAAGACCCAACAAGAAGTATCCAAGCGCTTTTCTGCATGATATCTTTGATCCATTAATATATGTACTAGTGATGAAGGTCCGCTCCCTGTTTCATCAATTCGTGTCTTGTCAATGCACCGGATTTGCGCCAAGAAACAGCACAAAAACTGTCAATTTCCATTCCATAGCGGAGAGCTAAGTGTCTGTGGGAATGAGCGCTCTGTTCTCTCTTCCCAGCATAAGTGTGCAGTAGATCGGCTCTAAACTTCCTGAGATGGGATAGTCACTTAGACTACGTAGGTAAAGAATACACCTAGCATGAAAAGGCAATAGGGATGCACATTGAAGTTTTTTTTGCGAATAATTTGGACTAGTGTGAAGTATTTGTCTTTATTAACTTAATAAAATCTTATTTTTAATCCGATGATATTTATGAGTATGTTATTATCAACATTTTTACATGATTTCAAGATGAGCACCCCATTCTTTCCAGGTCGAGCGAATCCGTCCCCATGCTCTCCTCTCGAGTTGATATTCAACGTACAAAAACGGGCTGAAACCGTGTCAGAAAACCAATTTTGACGCTCTCTGGGTCTGAATGACCGAATTTCTAATGATAGAGTTTTAATAACTAGATTTAGCTTCAAACAAACGAGAAGAGAAACGAAAAGGTGCTAGTAAAGTCAAGGTACAAAAAATAACACGAAGGTTCCACCCTCTCATCATCATCTCTGCTTGGAAAATTGGCCTGTGCATTGTACATTGGTATTCGAATTTTTCTTTCGAATATTCGGAGATTCGAAGAATCGAATTTTGAAATTTTTCGAATTATCCGAATACTTAAATAACGGAAATTTCAAATTGTTCGAATATTCAATCGAATTCCAATGTATGGTGTGCGTTCCAGAGAGGGTGGGAGTATTCGTTTGCCCTGCAGTTTCAATGATGCCTAACAATGCAGTTTCATTTGCGGTTACAGAAACAAAAAAGAAAAAGGTTGTCAAACCAAAACGAAGGTAAAAATGCAGAAAATTTTGGCAGAACAGTTTTACACAACTCTGCTATCTCGGAAGACACTAAGAAATTGTGTCTTGTGGAAACATAACTGTATGACTCATATACCCAGTCAAAAAAAAATCCCTCGGACTATTTGCCTCAGAGAAACCTTTACTCAGCGTCGACTAGGTTTGCCTCGAATGCCATTCGCCTCGTGACACCGTGAACCTCCTCGACTCTGTTTGTTGCCACAAATCAAACAGTCGACTGAGCGGTTCGGAGGTAAGCTCATTTCTTCAGCGCGCAGTGCCGAGACCTCGCGCGTCTCCTCCGCGCTGGTTCCGCTCGTCGCTTTGTTGATTCTCCGTGATCTTGCCACCAGATGCTTCTAAACAATCGGGATATTGTCCGAAACATGGAAGTTCTAGCGGATTCGCGAGCCAATTTATCGTTTTCTTTTTGGTACTATTTTTTTTGGCATAGAGTACAGTAGTATGTGGGTGCAGAAGTAGTAATCAAAATCAATCAGCGAGTCAATAGAAGCCATCTTTTCTCTTCCTGTCATGCATCTTAGTTGATTTGCATAGTGTTAGTATTGAACTCCTTGGCCAGTATTTGTACAAAGCAGGGTAAGCGTCTCTGTCTAATACTGAGGTTCAGCTATAACAGAATCGGTAGCCTTTGGCAAATGACGAAAAAAGTAAATTCAGAACATTATTCGAGTGCTTGGAGCTAGGTCCCTGACATCTATAAAGTAACGTTGAAACCGCTCATCCAGGTCCACAAAATTAAGCTCTCCTGTGTAGTGGGAGTCACACATGACCGAAAAGGTTTGTCTAATAGAACTATTAAAAGTTTCATATTTTCAAGGAAAAGTTACAGAACAAATACTTATTAGTTTCTCTTACAATAATGGATCAAAATATGATCCAGTCCAATGTTTTTGACAACTTTTGAGAACCTCATGAACTTGCTGTTGTCAGCGAGATAGTGCTCTAAAGGTTACAAATTTGTTAGGCTGTCAGCGGCTTCGAAGCGACCTTGTTTAGGGACACCTTTTATTCATTGAAGCCATTCGAGAAATATAAAAAAGCGTTGACGTCTTTCTCGGCTTTTCTGTCAAATACAGATTGCCGACGGTTTTGTACGTGCATATGCACTTCTGTGATTTCCATGAAGGAGGCTTATGTGATCTCGTTTTGTACTTCACCTCTTCTCACATAATAATTTAGAGGTAATTCAGAACAAGACTGTAATTTCCATTCACATAGTCATCCTTAGCTGACAAACCTGTCTGTCCTCAGTTTGAAAGAGATGTCAGGTCTAGTACAGTAGTATGCTACAAAGTACCTTATTTGCAGCTGCTACTGAATTCACATTGTCATTTGAATAATAGCCATTTTAACTTTCACTGTAGTCCCTCAACTGCTAATGGACTTCTCAATCGTGACCATCATCCAGTTCCTGTATACTTAGGACAATTTTCTTCATTGGGCACATTAACAAGATCGTCGGATTCATTTCAGCATAACAGCCCACAAATTCTTTAAGAACTGGTAGTGATTCTGAACGTCGTTTTAAAAGTAGTCATAAGGTTTGCTATACAGGACGTGAGCCAAATATATACTAGTTGTGCTTGCCCTGCGTTCTTCAAGAACCGCATGCAGGACCGCGTTAACCAGAGTAAACGTATTAACAGCCCACAAACAATAAATCATCGTAACACGGGCGTCACCGCGTTCATCCTGAGTAGTTGACGCATCTAGGCCGAAATGGAAATTATCCAATAAACAGCTTTCATGGACTCTCCCCAAGCCAATGCTCCCCTATTAGCTAGTGATCATATCGAGGATTGTTCCTCAACCGTTGCTCCATTTAGACTGAGACAGGACTCGGAAGAAATGAAGGATGCGGTGCTTGGTCCGCATTAGGAAGAAACTTTCTGCTTTAAAATAGCTGCAGGCTGGAGAACTCAGCACCTTTATGGCTACTGCTTTCATGACAATGCCCAGTAACTGGTTTCTTACTATATCTCCGTCTGAGACGCGCAGCAACCGCTTCTCTAGGTCCTCTGAGCTCCTGAGCAACCAGTACATTTCGTTGTCAGAAGAGGGTTCAATTGAATGAGGGCGGCATGCGCTGATCTCGCTCGCAGCGGTCCGTGCCATGGGGAAAACGTGCGTGTGACGCGGGAATCCGGCAGCAAACAGTGTCGACGCCCAGATATTTGTGTTGCACTTGCAAAAAGCAGGCGTAAAGCACGGGCAGAGGCGCTTAGACAGATTTTTGCCGTTGTGTTTTTTTAACCTGATGTTGGCGAGGTGGATCTGTGAATCCGACTACATACTTCGGTCTGCTTTTTAATTAAAGATCAGGCGAATAAAGAACACGGCAGGACAAACTGAGCCGTTTCAGCAGAGGTGAAGCAGACGAGCTCTGTCCGATCGCGATATTTGGGCACAGCAGAATTGTGTGCTTTTGATAGCTGCGCGTCGCTGGCTTCTGTTCAATTCATGCGCCGCGATCACAAAGACTTCCCTTCCACGGGCCGCTTATGCACTATTCACTAGTTTTTTTTGGTGCGAGCAAGAACTGCATGCAGTTTTTCGTGGATAGTGTGATTTTTAGAGCTCTTGGTGGACCCACGGTTTTTAGCCCTAAGATTTTGCATATGTCACAAAATGTTTTTGTTGGGGAAGAATATGGGCATAATGCAGTTTTATACTTCATCGCTCGTTAGATTTTCCTGTGAATTGGCGTACAAATACCTTAAATCTGCATGTTCACTAGATAACTTCGGATAGAGTACCGTAAAAGTGTGTCATTTTTCGCAAGGGAAAACCGGGAGGAAATATAGCTGTATCAATCGCGACACTTCGATCCATGATGATTATATGTTTTTTCTAACTACGTATAAACTTGTGTCTCTGTCCTGCCTGGCTCTCTTACATTAGCAAAACTCCAACTTGTGTTTGTCATGCATTTTCATTGCCTTACTGCCTATTTCAAAAATCAACGCTATCCGATATACTGAGTCTAGAGGCAGAAGCAGTCATTCCCTTGTTGCTTAGTAGTAATTTTTATCAAGCTGGGTATCTGCCAGATCTGCATGCCTATGCGCCTATTTATCTGGGCTGGCATTCATCATACAGTTTACCCGCGGTAAGCCCGGTGGCGGGTACAGTTTACCCATAAATCCTCATTCATTAAAAAGTTTACTCACTGACTGCTGGGTGAAACGTAGGGTGAAGTGTCATGTCGTTTATGAATGCTTCCTCGGCGTTTATCCCTGGGCTCGCTCAGGGTTCAATTACCCTGTGGGTTGAGTTTACCCCTTCGCAATGATGAATCCCAGCCCTGATCTACATACCTTTATGACAGTGGCGGACGCATGAAGTGGGCGGGAG
>JARK01001425.1:336622-352742 GCA_000688135.1 Ancylostoma ceylanicum | reverse complement strand
GTCCCTGCGTTCGCCACTGCTGTATGGCTAGACCTTACATTCTTACCTTTTTGGAGCGATGATGGAAGGAAACCGTTCGTAACCGGATTATAGGACTAGTTTATTGAAGCCCTGTTTTCTCTCATCAGCATAAACTCGTTCTCTTTAGCGTGATGTGGAGCGATGCACCTGGAAACGGAGGCGAGGGCGAGCTCTACGATTGGCCACTCGCACGAGTTGACCAATCACGTGGCTTGTCCGCCCCACCCTTTCCAGTTACGACACTCCACATCGCGTCGGCGAGAGTATCACCATACATATACATAAAAAAATTCAAAATTGAGTGAGGAGGAGAGGGAGTTGATGCTAACGATTCCATTCATTGTCTTTTCAACAATCACATCTACAGACATATAATTCGTAATTATCAGCTCTTGTCTGTTTGCACAATTCTAAAATGCAAAGGTAACCTGCGAGCTAACGTTGATTCAAGCAGGAGTGTCTAGCGGTTTTTGCCATCACGCTCACACGAAAAAAGCGAAATAATCACATAATTGGGTGACAGCTCGGAGGAATTCTACCGTATCCCGTAGCCATATAATTTCTGATTTTTTTTCGCAAAGTTCATGTGAAGGCTAGAGGCCATATCGTGAGTGGTTTCTCAGAGCAATGAGACCTTCGACGGCGTTCGCGTCATTTCCTCCATAGAGCAAGTACTTTTGAACGATTGCTTACTGAGTACTTTGTACTATTGCTCGGCATCATGACTTTTAATCTGCTTTTAATGTGATATGTTAGATTTTACATAGTGGAAACAGTTAATCAACGCCAATAACGTACAAATGGGAAGTTTACCATCCCCTCTTTCTCCGAGATTTGAAAAACAAAGTGGAAATCTGTTTTTAAGCTCAAATCTTATCGTGAGTGCATTCAAATAGAAAAATAATTTGTGCTCTCATTGAGTTACAGTACGAGTGAAGTCATGAGAGAACTACTTCTCGACGTTATTTGTAAACAATATTTTGTTTATTGTTCTATATTATTTCGCTGTCAATTGTAATTATTCCTGAATGTGAGGTTTTCAATGCTTAGAATTTTTTTTTGATTGAGAAAAAGTCAATTTTCATAAGCTCACCGTTTTGGGTTTTTTTTTTCACAAAGACATGCATGAAGAAGCTGCTGCAGAATTTTGGTAATCACATAAACGACGTTTTTACAATTCAGAGCCTTTCTTCGGTCCTTCCTCTCCTCCCCATTCCATTTCTCCTTCTTTTTATCGAACCGCCACAGCATATTAGCGTTAAAATAACGCTATAGGTTTCTACTGAATTCGATGCAACTTGAAACATGTCACATGGAAGAGGACTTACGCTCAACTGTAGGCAACGACAGTCAAACTAACTAAAGTTAAACATAGGCCGGCGACGTCGCTAGGCGGCACGCGACAATGATTGGTCGTGGCGGTATTTTGCCGTCCGGCGACAACTTTCGCCGCGAACCGACTTTTGCCACGGTGACGCCATCGCCGCCGCGGCAAAAGTGTGAAAGCCCCTTAAGACGCACGCCACGCATGTCAGTGCGGCGCGGCACATTCTCAGTCGTGCGTGCGCTTACTAGCTGGACTCTGGCAGTCTGACGCATCACGGTCACTTCTTTTGGATCCATCAAACAGATTTTTCCTAAATATATGTACTGCAGGCACACCTACCAAAAATATCGATCGTAAATTACGAAGTCCAAATTTTAGATGCTTTGTCATTATTATGATAGATCGACACAGTACCCCACACCCTTGTCCAACGCTTAATCTATGATATTGTGGCTGGTTGAGGTTGAGTCGATAACACCTTCAGCTCTCATCATACCATCGCTACAGTAAGCGTCTACGGCGGTGCGTTTTTCGCAGCGAGGGGAAGCACGCGTCGCGACCGCGCTGCTTGCGCTGGAATCGCCGTAGTTACGGGAAGACGGGGTTTCGTTTATAGTTTTTCATCACATTTCATGACAACTATCAAGGAAAATAAATAACTATAAAGGAAACCCTATAGTTTGTTGTCGCGGTAAGGATTCCAGCGCGACAACAAACTATGGGGAATCCTCACTGCGACAACAAACTATAGTAACCCTGCGTATTTCTTTGCCTCAGAAGAAATCAGTGGCACTAACGGTTCTGCTGTCCCCCTCCCCCCTCCCCTACCTCCCCTGCAGCATTGCCTACGCTTCAGAATCTATTCTAAAGGAGGAAGTACACTTAGAACATGCCCTTGCCACAACAATTATGAACAGAACGACTAATGGAATTCATTAGGGATTAATAATGTGAAGTATAAGTATTACCCTATGCGGTTATACTTTACGTAGCAACGTGCGTACACAGAGACTAATCTGACCACAGGATGGGTTCACGCCGGTGTTCTGCATGGCGTCATGTAGAACCAGGAAATGAGAAAATTGCAATGGACGCAATACAGCGAATTTCGTTGATGAGTGCAAATATTTATTTATTTATTTATTTTAATCATCAAAATTGATGAGCCAGGATAACGGAGATAACGTTGTGATGGCAGAACCAAACTGAATATAGAAGGAACTACTCTTGGATATGCGAAGAGAAATTGATTATAAGAGAATTTCCCTGCACCTATATAGTCAGCTATGCGACCTCATGTTTGCAGGCAATGTGGATACAGTTATAGTAAATTTACTCGTTAGCTGTAAGAAAAAGCAACCATTTCAAAACTGCAAAGCCTTGCTCACTCTAGCTGATTTAGATTTAGAACGTCAGATATACCCGCACCAGCCAGCCACGTGCCTTTGGGCAATAGCCGTCAGAGCATGTCGGAGCTTCGGAACGCGGGTATGCTGGCTGTGACCCCGCGGAACCGACATACTGGGTAGCCGACGAATCTATATGCGTGATAGAGCTCAGCTCAGACGATGCAGGTAGAGGAGTTAACGGTATTCCAAACTGGTACCATGTTGAAGGTCGTCATTGATGCAGGTCCGTAATTTTATAAAAGTCCTCAAGAGAGCGCATATTACAAATATATAGGTGTAGAGAAATTAAAACATACAACATTACATGCTGCTAATCAATGATGTCATCAATTTTTAGTAATTCAAGGAGGTCAATATTTTGTATCTTCGTCTTGAATGTCGCTGAATTCTTCACCGCAAGTAGGGATGAAGGCAATCTGTTGATGTATTTTGAAACTCGCCAGAAGAAAGAATTGTGGACCACATTCTGTTGTGTACACCCGAATCTAGGTAAATGCATATTGAAATTCATTCTTCGTCCATTTGTAGGACGAAAAATCCAGAAACTAGAAGGCTTCAAACTTACCTCCCCACGAATAATTTTAAAGCCCATAATTAGATCTGCCTGAATTCTTCTGTAAAATAGTGTTCTCAGACCCAATTTTTCTAACCTGGTTTTGTAGGAGGGAAGTGTTTTAGGATAGTTCGGATCAGGAAACGCGCGATAATACAAAACTCTTGTGAACATTTTCTGAACTTTTTCAATTTTCAGGATATCTCTTTTTAAGTGAGGACTCCAGACAGGACTGCAGTACTCTAGAATTGGTAGAATATAGGCTTTATATAAACGGAGAAGTATCGCAGGATCTGATGTCTGGACGTTTCTCAGGAGACAGTGGAGTTTTTTTTTTGCGTTTGTGGACAGAAGATCTATATGTATTGAAAATTTGAGAGAGCAATCTACAATAACTCCAAGGTCACGGACATTAGTTTTCTGCGACAATTGTGGATAATAGCTGGCTGCGGTTGTTTCTGCAGTTTTGGGTCCTAATTTCAGATAGCAGCTTTTGGAAACGTTAAGTTTTATGTGCCACATATCAGCCCATTCTTGCATTTTTAGGATAGATCTAAGAAGTGCAGCTTGGATTTCCTCTCTTTCGTGGGGGTAGTAGGAAGCATAGACTTTTATGTCATCAGCGTAAGCGGACACTTTTATCCGGGGGTCCGTTTGTAACAATTGAGGAAGATCACTTGTGTAGAAAATGAATAAGATGGGTGAGAGTACACTACCCTGTGGAACACCAGAAGTGCACATTCTAGATTCAGTAAAATACTCTTGGAACCTCACAGAAAACGATCTATTCGTCAAATAGGAAATGAACCATTGCAGTAGATTTCCTCTTATGCCTGCGCTTTCAAGCTTAGAAATAAGGCAAAGGTGGTCAACGGTGTCGAATGCCTTGCTAAGATCAAAATAGATGACATCGGTTTGTTTACCTAAGCTTAATGAAATAATCCAATCATAATGCGAACAAAGAAGTTGAGTGCAAGTAGAGCGGCCGGGAAGGAACCCAAATTGTTGATTGGGAAGGATTTTATTTCTAGAAAACCAATCAACAATTTTTTGCACCAGAACCTTTTCCATGATTTTGCATGCGGTTGGTAGTATACTGATGGGTCGAAATTCAGAAAGTAAAGAGGCCGATGAGGTTTTAGGTATGGGGGTGACTATGGCATTCTTCCAGATCTGGGGTACCTCACCAAGCATTAGCGAAATGTTGAAGATATGGGTTAGCGGAGTAGAAAGTTGGTCTGCGAATTGTTTGAAGAATGATGGAGGAATTCCGTCAGCAGTGATGGAAAGAGAGTTGTTTGTACATTTTAGAAATCTGAGAACTTCTGAGAACTCAATGTGAGAGATAAAAATAGAGGAATGTAAGATGTTAGTCATAATAGGGCAGGTTGATTGTGCAGTGTTAAAAACGCTAGCAAAGTAGTGCGACAGTGCTAGAGCTTTCTGGTGAGGGGTGATAAATTTTTTCTCATTTTCATCTGCTAGAATTGGGGCACATTGTTTGGTTCGTATATGGTATTTGACATAGGAGAACAGTTTATGCATATTCCTGGAGTTGGCAAGCTTGCGTTCCTTGTAAGATTGGAATCGCTTTAAATGTCGTACAAGATTGTTACATGCTATTTTGTAATCATTGTAGCTGAGAGGATCGTCAACTTGCCAGAATAGCCTGTTTTTTTGTTGAATGAGGTTTTTGATATAATTGGGATAGTGATCCGAACGTGTTCGTTTTTCGTGCACGGGTACATATTTTTGAATCACGTCCTGTAAAACGACGAGGAAGCGTGTGTAGACATCATCGATACTGGTGTAATTCTCGAAAATAGCGAACCAGTCAATGATAGAGAGTTCATTTTTGATCGAGGCAACGTCAGCGGATGCGTAATCGAGGACCTGAGAGATAGATGTATTTTCGGCAGAGGGTGGTATGGAAAAAGAGATTATGTTATGGTCGGAATTACCCAGTGGGGGCATTGCCTCAATTTCAGTAATAGTTTCTTTGGCTGCTAGAATGATGTCTGGAGTAGCTGAACCTCGAGTAGGGAAGCGAATTAGTTGTTCAAGAGAAGCTTGGAGGAAAAAGGAGATAAATAGACGAGAAGAGGAAGAGTTGCTGGTTAATTGAAGCCAGTCTATATCAGAAAGATTGAAATCACCAAGAATTGTTAGCTTTCCCTGATTATGGATGAAGTCACCCAGTGTGGAAATCAGCAACTCATCGTCTTCTATCTTGCTGTTTGGTGGACGATATACCAAAATAAATCGATGATGATCTGGGGAGTAGGGTAACAAGTCGAAGATGATTATGTCGGAAGGAAGAATCTGGGAAAAGGATAATTTTTCAAAAACCAAATCGGTATGAATTAGAGCGCACACCCCACCACCTTTCCTTCGCAAGCGATCTCGGCGAATTACTGAGTAGGGGAGGTTTGCCGTAATCTCGCTATCAGAAATCTTTGTAGAGAGCCAAGATTCGGTTATGAAAATGATACAGGGTTTGTACAACGAAAGAAAACAGTGCAATTCTGTGAGTTTGTTAACGATACTCCTTGCGTTTAGAAGAAAACAGCGACATTTGAAGTGACCATGCATATTTAGAGGTTTTTTGAATTGGATACTTTGAGATTAGGAATGTCGCAAGCCTTAACCACTCTGTCTCGGTATACTACATAAACTTTCTCCCCACCGAATTCCTTTTCATTAAGTTCTCGAGCTTGGCGGCGAAGTTCTCTGTCCTTCTCTCTTTCGGCTTTTGTCATAGACCGGCGAATATAAACTGTATCGAAACCGGGAATCTGGCGGAGTAGTCGTGCTTTTCTAATGGCCTCTAAGAAGTATTTCTGAGAGGAAAAGACGCATTTTATGATCCGCACTTTACCACCAGTTAGCGTTCCCATACGGTTAATTTCCACCGGTTTAGTCTCAATTTCTAACGCGTCCAGCATCTTTGTCACGGAAAGTTCCGTATGAGCCTGACGCTGAGAAGCAGTCAGCTCCTTCTCGGCTTCAGGCATGCCGGAGATTATAATTGATCTCGAACGCTTTTCACTCTCAACGATTTCTTGCGGATTAGGCTGTAGGATCGAGATAAGTTGGTTAAGTAATGGTATCCCTTCCGGAGCCTTCTCCTCAAGAAGTGTTAAGAGCTGCCCTACAAGTACCTGAGCTTCCGGTGACGTGAGCGAATCAGAACCAATCTGAGACGAAATCGGAGGAGTAGACTTCTTCTTGCTCGCGACAGCTTTGGTACCATTACGTTGAGACGGCATTTTGAGAGCTGCTAGTCGGTCAACCAGTCACGGTCGAGGAATGGAATGGAATGGAATATGAAATATCGCATGCAAATTCCGTGACACTTAGAGTATCCCCAGACTTCGCCGGCGGTCGTGGCGATCGCTACGACCGTCGGCTGTAGTGGCGATCGCCACGACCGCCGGCGGTCGCCACATGGATAAAGTGAATGAGGAAACCCCAGACGAAAGAGGGATGATAATCAAAGGGGCGTGGCAATCGATAGGCATCCTTCCCATTATCACCATCGCTCACATCGCCACTTCATTGTGAGCACATCCTCGAGAGTACCGGCGATGAGCTCCGTTTGGCAGCGTTCCAGGCGATCCACGTGGCAATCAATACGTATCATTTCCACGATCCTTATCTCTTCTATCGCCGGTTCATTTCGATTCATTTCGAACTGGCGATCGCCACGACCGCCGGCGAAGTCTGGGGATACTCTTAGACCTAAAGGTATGGAATGTCCGTAGAATGTGCACGATGTTGGCATAAATTGAACTGACGAGATGTATGCGTCTTACATCGTGCAAGTTTCAGTTTCGTGATGCAAATATAGGATTTTCCATGGATAATTTCGAGGGCACGATCACGCCACAGGTTTTGTAACGATAAGGGACCACCAAGGGTCCGGCTGCCGTCAAGTCGCAAACGCTGTAAAAATTCAGCGTCACCTACGACCAAGATCTGACCTACTTTTGGAACAATCCTCGGGCGACAGCAACGAACTGCTGCTTAATGGTTAGCAACAACAGCATCTAATAGTTTTTTCAGCGTCCAACGATAGTTTATCTGTAATTGCTAAGTAATTGCTAATTCGATTAGGAAGCGATTAAATTAAGAGAAGGCATACAATACAACAGACACTGCTCATAATTTTTGCAAAAAGGACATTCGCGACGTGTTAGTCCGTCGCAAAGCGTCGCTCGCGCATAATTTTCTAAAAGGTGAAATGATTTCAATTTCCTTGGAAAAATCAGATTGTGCATGTTATGACAAGTCTGAGTATGCTTGATTTTTTCAAACATTGAACCTTTTGCACAGCCGAAAATGCATTTAAAATATCTAGTTTTTAATCCATACATATTAGGTCGTCAAGTATGAAATGTCTGATTTTGAATGAGACAGTTTCGGGTAATGTTTCTCCAACAAGATTGGGTACGAGCAACCCAAATATGCCCCTATGTTATCGGCACAGCCTTGCCATCTCACCGGTAGCATGGTTGCGCTAACGGCTAGGAAGCCAGGGAAGCAGGCGGCAATAACGTGGCGAAGGGCATTTCCAACATCATGTTGAAAGTGGAAAATTTTCTCTACCAAGAAGTGGACTAATACCTGGGGGAAGTTGTGGTTAAGTAGAGCAAGGTTTGGCCAGTGCAATGAATGGCAGGTGGATTCCCCTCCTTGCTCCCCTGGTTCATGCAGCGCAGTTTTGCAAAAAATGGTCAAAAAATGGCACCAATTTTTGGGGATCAAACTGTGAAAAATTCGTTCATCGAGCCACTTCACCTTGTCGCATTGCCCTGAACACCTGAATAATATAGGGTTACGAACGCCAAACCTTGCTGCATATGCAGGCATACTGTGGCTCCTATCCGCTCAAGCCACAGTTTCCAACGCATCATAATTCAGGTTCATCACAACGCTCACTTTGCAGGTTTATATCACCAGGAAGAAATTTCTCAAAACATCGATGTCCCGTTCCTTTATTAGCCACTCCCTTTCCAAACATTTCTAGGGTATTTCGAGTTGTCCTCACTTTACAGGCTCCGTGATGGAACCCATATTCCGAAATTATACGATTTTTTGTCTCCGAGTAGTCTCACAAAAGTTCCTCTCAAACAAAAATTTTTAAGTTCACCAGAAATTGAATAGGTGGTTTTGAGAGAGGGAGAATGTACCTTCGTAATGGAGAGAAATATGAGAGTGGACCTAAAGAAACCCCGAAGATACCAGCTGTCAAACTGACCTCTCAAAAAATCAGACATTTTATACTTGACGACCTAATAGTAGAATGAGTCATTTAACCCCATCCGCTGGGGGATGAAGTGATGTTTTTTAGCCATCATCAATAACAATGTTGAAAAAATTGAAAACATTTAATTCGCGATAGTATGAAAATGCATCTGTTCAGAAAAAAATTAGATATCTTTGTTTCGAGGAAAGTTATAAGGAAGCGACGCTCTACGGCGAACTAGTTCGTTGCGCCCCTTTTTCGCAAAAATTAGGAACAGTATTGTATAGTTCAGGCAGGGAAGAAATCTTATCTCCAAGTTTTTTCACAATTAGGAGCCCCTTGTTGCGCGTACATAGCTATACACGAAAATCCTTTGGAATATGTTCTTTTCACAGGAACAAAAACACAAAAATCAGTCCCTCATATCTTGGGTTATCAAACCCATCAAATTCTGCCAGGATTTCTACAGAAATTGAAAGAAACACACCTCGGCGAATCAATCCAGTAACGCTTCGACTCTGGACTGGCTCATTATGGTGGGCATATGTACATAGAATGACCCAAGACAAGACTTCTAAAATGAGCCAAGATAAGGAAGCGTCCTTAGACGGTGCTGACGAACTGACATCAACTAAATTTATAGACCACATAATGGAGGATGTCATTATGTGATCTATACATGAGGGTTTTCTGCCATCTACGGGTTCCATGCTCAATGAAAAACTGGATGGATGGTGGATGTGATTATTGGGGTCGAGAATTTTGATCAATTACAGACGCACGGCCACAGCTTTTTTCCCTGAGAATGGGTCGCCAAACCGAGCCTTCCCAAACTGCTCCCATGAAATATGTAAAAATTTTGCATTGACTACGTAGTTTTCAGTTCCTTTGTTTACCATTGTTTTCTGAGCTTTCCAATTTTTTCCTATTCGTTTTTGATTTTTTTTTCAAAATCTGCAACTAGAATTAATTCTGATTCACTTTTGAAGTTCCGGCAGCTCCTGAACAGACGGTGTTGCAGTTTTTCTCCTCCCCCCCCCCTTCTTCGGCATCCACTATTGGTTTTGAAGTGTTTGATTCAGAAAAGTTCCTACGAAAACCAGCAGACGAGTTGGTGGTGTTCACACCGCTATCCAGTCTCTGTAATCAGATGCAGTGTCTGCAAAAATTAGAATCCCGTAGTACTGTGTAAAGAAAGCTGTGGACGAACAATTCAAGAGTGATTTTTCCTGCAAAAGCTGTGCTTAACAGCAGCTGTCGCCTGAGCTGGAAGACTCCGCTATCCTTATTGCCTTGAGAGGGCTCACCTGAAGCATCAGAAATACCCCTGAAGCCAGCAGCTTCCTTCTTGCTGAGATTCACTGACGTGAGCGTCTCTAGGAAGGGTGCTAATTGTACAGTCCAGGCCATGTGAAACGTGCAAAAGAGATAATCACGCAATCGTACGTACAGTTTTTGAACGGATGCTTCTCGTACTTTCGCTGTGCACTTCATTCTCCCATGGCAACAGGTGAGGTACGGGAAATTGAGGGGCGCCGAAAGAAGGCGGACGCTGGCCTCTGCGTGATCTCGCAGCTCCCATGCGCTCCGCCCGTCTCGCACACGTCGAGAACTACTGGATAGGTGCGTTTTTGCGTAGTTGCTAGGGGAAACTCCGGCCAACAAAAGTCGCCGCGGAACGGTCGCTGGCTTCGGTCGCCGTCGGCTTCTACGCGCTGGTGATTGGCGCCGCCTTGCACCTGCGAACGCTGTTCGCCATGGCTCTAATCGAGTAGGGTACAGTTCAGATGCTCAGGCGACTGTTTTTAGTTGTGTGTATGCACTTCTCAGCAGAGTTTACCTTGCTCTCACCCTTAGCATTCGAGTACAGACAGTGCGTTCCCGAAAATATTTCCACTTTCCTCATCTGTCAACTAAATACGTCTTCTTAGCAATGCGCACTGCTGCAAAATGGCAGCTGATTTGTACGCTGCTTCCAGGCTTGGCGTTTTCTCCGCCTTCCATGACCCGCAAGGTGACGTTTCTATGGTGCCAAAGGAAGTCCTCTAATATTTACGGCCGAAAGAGCGCTGATCGCTTCTTTTCGTCCCATTCTTTCAAGCACTGGGTCGTATTCATCCATCATTTTGCAAAATGGCGAAGTCCATACTAACATTTGTCTAATTAGCAAGGTCTCTTGTTCTAATCTGAGGTCCGATGTGTAAGAGTACGTCTCATCAAGCCTGCGATGGAAACATAAATTTACATCTTCTAGAAAAACTTTCAAAAACCTCTCCTATGATATACAGTGTAGAAATACAACTCCAATCGATGTGAGTTAACATGTTCGTATATATAGGTGCCAGGGAGTTCTCGTACGGTTGATTCCTCTATGCATATCTAAGTTTGGTTTGTTTTGTATTAGTTTTAGTTTCACCATTCACTCTTTTTCTGTCATTGTTAAGTTCATCATTATTGATGACTAGAATAAAATAAAAATAAAATAATTAGTTGTAGTTCGGTGAAGGTTACCTTTAGTTTAAATGAGATGGACTTTCAGTGTATTTTTCCGCAATGCCACATAATGGGTAAACCCGGCGGCGTAACCGCTTACCACGTACAAACCTTGGTAAATTCCATAGCAAATCTTCCTAATTTCCTGCTGCAAAACGATCTCAAAGATCACATGTTGCAGTAAATCGTGGGGAAAATTTGGGGCGTATTGAGATGTTCACCTTGGGTAAATGCATACATGGATGCAGCCCCAAAAACTACATTGATCTGGGAAACTCAGAGGGTATGGTGAGTTTAGAGGTTGCGGCGACTTTAAAGGTTGCCATTATCTCAGGAAATCTTCCTCAAACTCTAATAAAGTTCGGCGCAGGTCCTGAATTACTAATTTGCGTCAGATAAACGGCTACCACTCAAGCCATTTCTGTGAATGCTCTTCACGTGGAGGTGCTTTCTACAACACTTTTGCCAAACCAGATCTGCATGAGGCAATCCAGAAAAGTTTATCCAAAAGCAGATAGTTGAATTTATCCAAAGTAAAATCCAACTGTATTCAAGTGCAGCGGGTCACCTACTTTTCAGATCTAAGAAGTGAGCAGATTTTGTACCAGACCGTCTTTCTGATTTTGTTAAAGTACCTGAAATGTCTTGCCAATAAACTATTCTACGGGGCCTTGCCGATTGTGATTTGTACCTATAGTTCGTATCTAACGTAAACGGTGAACGTGTGCTACCATTTCAAGAACAACATTGTAAGTACAGTCCAATTCGCATGAGATACTGGTGATTTCACACAGTCGGCGGAGAATTACAAAGTTTCAAAATCCTTGGCCGACTGTGGGAAACACCCCTCATGGTCAGAACTCAAGGTTTCCAATCGGTTCAAACCATTTCACGTACATATGTCATTCCTCTCGACGGCTCACACGGACTATGCTAATGCACTGATCTCGAGGACTGTGTCTGAGGTTACATCACTGGCTTTAAGGTTGAGGCAGCAATAATGTGTGGGCCTGCTACCATTTTTGCCTCGCCTCCGTATTAGTGTCCATGGGGTTGTTGGAATTTTTTAAATTCCCAAACTGCTGCAGTATTTTCAAAGGCGTTCTAGAAATGTATACGCAAGCATGCACGACATAAAGGGCCCTGTATTGCGGTTTCTATCAAACAACAACATGGTGAGAAGCCATTTCCAGGAGTATTGTTCTTGGAGTCCAAAACTTTGAAATCGGCGTGGCTTGATTTTAAGAACACCTGGGGCGTCTACACATACGTAGCGCCAATCTGAATACCACCACGGTCTCCGCGGTACCGAGTAGTGGGAACCCAACTATGGAATAGTTTTCGAGAGTCATATTTGACAGCTCTCCGAAAGGCAAATCATCTCGTTTAGCAAGTGGTTTTGAATATCTGCCGAGAAGATGATAGTACTTTATCAATAAAGAGTTATTGACTGTTGCCCCCCCCCCATCGAAGAAGTTATTGACTGTTGCCCTCCCCCCCGCATCGAAGAAATTCCACAAGAAGTCTTGCCCTTGTTGTGAACCACCGCTGTGCTCATCCACTGGCAAATGCGTGAGTTAAAGCAGCCGCTGATTGCTGTGTAGGAGGAGATGCAGCTGTGAGCTCTCCTGATTCTTGCTTCCAAAAATGAGCCGCGGAAAGTTTCATTCAAGAAACCTTATAGCCTTTCCAAGAACGTTGACGAATCCCGCCACTGTTAATATTCATTTCTTCTTCCAAAAAGTTCTCCCCATTGCTTGCTCTTTCATAACAAAGGAAACCGCACATACATGCTGGGATTCTAGTGAAACACCGTGTTGCCTTTTTCTCACCTGAGGAATCAGCGTAGCACTGGCTGTTCAAGACTTTTCAAAAGCATTGCGACAATTAGCGGAGGGATGCTTGCGCTATCTGACCCGTGCATGCACATGAAGAAGTTGAATTCGTCGTCGTTTCTACCTCCATGCAGATAAGCAGCGTTTCGTCCTGCGAAACAAAAACGACTGTCGAGAAGCGGCTTTGGGTGTGTCGTACTTTAATTGCTAGACCATGGAGAACCACATCTGGAGCCGTGTGCTCGCCTCCTGCCAACTACTCGCAAGTTGGCAGTGGGAGCCTCCCAACTCAATTCCCTGTATACACACCGTGCTGGGTGTGGAGAGCTCCCCGCCTCTGACTTCCACCGTCATCCACGTCTGAGGAGTCAAGTTGGTAAGGCTCTCACTGCCAACTCAGGAGCAGTTGGGAGTAGGTATGCATACGACTCCTGTAGGAAAAGCTCCTCGTTGGATCTGTCTCTGTGCGCTCAGTGCTGTTCAAAAAGATTTTTCCTACTTTTCTCCGTTTTTTTTTCCCATTCTTTCGCCCACAAAATAATAGAGAAAGACTCAGTTTATTTTTTGTCTATTAATTATTAATGTGTTTGTTTATTCATCCGAATGGGTACGTCTTGGTATCAGAGAGATGCAATTACTCACTGCCTGTGGCTTACGATTAGTTCAGAGAGGAGTTGATCACGTACTTTGTAAAGGTCTACATTGTCTGCAGTATTTTCAGAGTTTCACAACAAGAATTTTCTACTTTGATTTTTTATGACTGTTCTGTGTGAGTGTAGGTTCGCTCGTTCATTTTCAGCCTCAAATAATCTTCAAATGTTCAATATTAAGCAATGTGCCCATAAGTACTCGAAGGAGCATTCCTTCACTACTGGGAATTTTCTATGTTTTCTCTGAGTATAGTAATTCACTCCAGTTTCGAGTTCAAATAGTGGAGTGTAAATACCACCTAATTGTTTCGTCTGCATTCTTCCGAGCCTTCACGCTATTGCTTAGCATAGGAGGCTGTCCGGCTGTGATTGAATAAAACGTTGTTGTCAGGTTAGGTTTGGGGTAGGTTCTTTGTCATATACATATGCCTTTTTCACCTCTAATATCTCAATATCTTGTCCTTGCCATGCAATGATGGAAACGTTCTGAAGAGGTAAGAGAGAGAGAGAGTTTTTGAGTAGAGGAAAATTATTGTGGAAAATTTGAGCATGAAAAGAAAAATTGCTGTTGGTAAGGTCCACAAAAGGCTCATTGTCGAGGAGGTGCATGTAAGGAGAGACCACTCGAGGTTACCCATAGAGATCCAGTAGTAATATTCATGGTGACCCTCAAAAAGATTATACCATACTCACAAACACATCGTGAATGAGCTCCCTGTTCAGAAGGTTTCTTCTTAACAGGCCGTTTTTTCCGCTCGACTCATCGCCGGCCAAAATTATATAGCCTTTTCAACTTTCCTCCATAACCTCTGTTAACGCAAACCTCTGCTTAACGTAAAGCCTTAAAGTTCAAATTTCTAACTTCAATGAATTTTAAGTCTGTACAACTATCATAAAAAATTGAACTTCAAGGCTTTACGCTGAACCAAAATTTACTTTAACAGAAGTTATGGAGGAAAGTTGAAAAGGCTATATAATTTTGGCCGGCACTGTACATCCATTGAGGGCTGCGCGTTCGAGCACTGTGATTGGCCAGTTGAACGAACTGGCCAATCGCGGAATCGATCTCCACCTTTCCTCTATGTAATGTTCTACACACCTCAAAAGTGGCGAATTCATTCCTCGAACAGTGTGAAAATAATGGGCGACGAGTTTCTTGAATAACATTTCACAGCTTGCAACGATATGCTCTAAAAACTCCGTGTCCACCATTATTTTATAGCCCTCCTGAGGGCTCATTGCTACAGGATAGGCGTGTCCGTGCCTGTGTACAGCTACTCTGCTCTGCTTGTTTTTTCAAAATCACTAGCAGCTGCCCGCTCACAGGTGATTTCCTTCCTGGGGTTGCCCTTTCTGCTGGAAATGTAGCTCAAACTCCAATGTTTCCTCATCGAATTTCCGGAAATCCCGGCCGACTGTTCCCGTCCCTCGAAGCACTGAAGTCTCTTATCAGTCGCACATTTGCTCCTTCGTCGCTGTCTTACGCCACCCATTATTTGGACGTTTCTGCCAGCGAATTACTAAACCGCTGAACTCTTTGTATTCTCAACTATGGGCCGATATAGGTTTGTTTTTGGATTATTCTTCAACACCGAGGCAATTTTTGAGGACCGCCATGACTTCCGTGGTGTCGTTAAGACACTGCTTCTGTTACTAGGTTGTCAACAACGTAATAACGGCATTAGGCAGTAAGCAACAGCAGAGATCAAGTGTTCAGAGTTGTATTAGCTGGGCACAACAAGGGGTTTCCCCTTGTTAATATTGCCTTTTACATTCTTCATAGACGAGCGGACGTCACATAATCGTCAGGTCTATTGGGATTATCGTGCTATTACCAGCTGTAACATCCTGTTTAATGCCTTAAAGTTAGGAGAAATTAATGAGGCTGCCTTTCAGTTTAAGTGGGACTGCACTTCCGAGAAAGAATTTCTCTTCGAGGAACATTTCTGTTCAAAATTCATGCGAAATCTGAAGATTATTTACCTTTCTCTGGTTTCCTTTAGCATTATCTTTTATGTGGAAGAATAATGGCAGTATGAGTGTTGACATAAATGTAGCAGAGACTAAGGTTGAGCAAACCCATCGACAGTTTTATAGGACAGGAAAGTGAGATCATGAGTTTAACGAAATTTTGAGATCTAACATTTTATTTATTTATTTTTTGTGCACACTAAAGCGCGACGGACGAGAAAAAGCCGCAACACGATCACATGTGGAAATCTAATGTCCTCTATACTCATAGTATTGGCTCGTATTTATTATATTTATTCATCTTACTAGACGGTATACCCGGCTCCGCTCGGGAGTTCTGTACCCCCGGCTTTTCACACTGATGCGGATAGTTATTGATACTATTACATTCACTCGAACTGCCCACGAACATTTCGATGACCATCATGTTGAGTATTCTCGGTAGCCCTTTCGTCACCCGCATGTAAACAAAATAACCGGTATAAAAAACCAATCAAATTGGTGCAAAATGATTGTCATATTCGTGCTCAGCGTATTCGATAACCCCAGTAGACATGTCCTCACCAACCCGTGGGCAAAAATTGCGAAAAATCAATAAAATCGATAAATCAAT